>VYZW01038714.1:22764-74819 GCA_013401315.1 Balaeniceps rex | reverse complement strand
TTGAAGAATAGTGTGACAGGGAGAAAAATCAGAAGGCATTAATTACTGCAGCAAGGGAAGAAACAGGGAGGTACGTTAGGGGTTAAATTATAATGTAAAGCAAATCCTGCTCCTGTTTTAATCTCATTTTGCTGTTGAAATTAAAGCCTGAAGAATTATGGTTTTCCACTCTTGCCTCCCGGACATTCAAGAGAGAATTGAAGCTGGGAGAACAAGTAAGCATAGAAACAGCAGACTATTCTCTTTGGCAGCACCATGTGCAACAACTAGCACAAGCAGAGCAGAATGTACAAATACAGGCATACATGTTTATATATGCCTTCACTATGTGCACTTTCAGACAGCAACACCAGCACTGAGGAATTTTAAGAAAAAGCTAATGTATAAAGGCCACTATTGCCTATGTCGCTATTCAAATCAGGAATTTTTGAAATCTTCTCGGTATTGCAGGTCTGAAAAATTACCAAATGTTGACAGGACATGACAGGACAATTCATCTGTGGTTCTTTTATGCTTTTGTTACTAACAAGACTTCTTAAAGCTTAATCTCTGTATAAGTCATCAGAAAATACAGAACACTTCAAAAGAAATGCCTGAAAAGCCTCTTTCCTCTTCAATTCTGGACCTTGCACTTTGGTCACATTCTACTGCAATTGATGCCTCGGTTACCGCTAAGATCATTTATAGCTACGGCAAGGTTCCTGCCCTGCTGCCAGATTAGTTGTTCCTAATTTCTGTTTATCACTTTTTATCCTGTTCTGTGGTTAAACTGGTTACAAACTGAGCAAAGAATCTGAGCCTCAAGTAAATAAAGAGCTAGCATTTCCTCTTTGCTGGGACTCAGTAACATCAAGGGGAAAAAATATTCCTCCACCTTCAGACAGAATAATAAAGTACTGTTGCACTGCTTTTCACAAAACTCTGCTCCAGTCCAAACAAGGCATGCCCAAAGGATTGAGTGTGTGTCAGCAAAAGGAACAAGAATCCTTTAAGAAAAGAGAAATGGCTAGAGGCAAGCTGCTGCAGGAGCTACAAAGAGAACTGCCAACAAGTCAAACCAGCTTCTAGTAACACAACAGCCAGGGCTGGTCTGCAGCTGAGCGGGTGCTGCAGGAGGTTATAGCAAACTACATTGACCATTATCTCAATAAGGAGAGGGGGAGGAGGAAAGGCAGTGCTAACAACAGCTGAGGAAACAGCAAGTCAGGGAAATACTGAAGCAGCTGCTTGGCAGCAAACAGGCAGCAGCAGAAAGTACCCATGGTGATGAAACAGAAATGCATGTACACAGACAGAGTTATTCTGTTGTATTGCACTTCCAATTCACTTTCTACCTTAATCAGAACTAATTTTTAACGTCCTAAGAGAAATCCACCTTCCACACGGCTGCTCTTGCAGTAATAAGGATTAAATCAATCCTTTCTTACTTCAGCTCCCCACTGGGAGTAAACATATGGCTTCTGAGAGGGTTTGACCCATTTCCCATCTGCCAGTGACCAAACTGCAGGTGGTGAAGTGAAGAATCGTCACCCCTCTATGAGAAGATGGAAAGAGATCTCCTGAAATTAGGATGAACTGAGTCATCAAGCAAAGATTTTTAAATAAAGGGAAGATTTTTAGTATTCCAGAACTCATTACATAACATGTATGTCTACATACGTATGTGTACATGTATACATTAGGTTTTCGTATAAATCTTCTATCAGTCATGCTATGATAATGCACATTCTTCCACAGTGAATATTCACCTGAAGTTATTAGTCAATTTTCAAGATTCCCTTTCGTCATTACATTATTTGCTTGTAACACCAGGTGAGGTGGACACTGTGATCATCCCTACTACACAGCAGGATGCAGTGAGGGGCTTCTCAAGCTTGTGAATTTGATTACTCGAAAAGTAGCCATATGCCATTAGTAATCAGTCCAGTTGATAGGTAAAGTTATTGCCTCAGTTAGGGTACTCCGCTAATGTGGCCTTACTGCTTTAGCAGCCTGAGCTCTCCGCATCAACGCGCTATACGGTGCAAAGCTATCAAGTTCATTTACTGTTATCTCAGGGTTTCTAAATAGTGCATTTCATTATAGAATTGCCAGAGCCACTTGTCCTGGGACTCTTGCAAAGAGATTTAATAAATGCATTCCAGTTTTTAGGAACTGTGGGGCATTACTGTAACTTTACTTGCTCATACCCTGATAGTCATTGATGTGCATCTTTTAAAAATGTGCTAAATATTTTTAGTCTAATATAGATTTTCCAAATTCTAACCAGCCAAAGCTTGAATATGGGCCTGTTCAGAGCTGTCAACATATCAGTTTTGCAGGAATCAAGCTCAACATTTGTACAATTTAGGAACAAACTATTAAAGGGCCATCCCTGCTGATCCAGTTCTCCAACTTTCCTAAAGGATCTTACCATTTATAAAACCTCCATAAAAAGCAGCGCACCTAAACTTGCATTCATTCCATTGACAGTAAGGAAAGTTATCAAGTGCTAGATGACTTACAGATTTAGACTGCTAGCTCAATTATCAATGCTTTTCATTCCAGACTGCAATTTATTTTCTTCCAGTCTTAATTCATTCATTGAGCAGCACCCATCTCTTCTTGCTTCACGGAATTAAACCAAGGACACTTCTGAATGAAAGGTAATGGCTGTGAAAAAGAAAATAAAGCATTTAGCTTTAAGTTAATTTCCAATCATTCAGATGTTATGTCTGCTACTAAGATTTTAGTAGAATTGAAGTTCAGTGAACATTGGTCTCTCATCTAAGCCTCAAGAGTGCATAAAATTAGAAACACTCCTCCTTATGCTCACTAGCCAGCACAATGTCTCCTAAGGTAACTAGTTTCATTGACTTAAGAAAGTTATTATGGTAGTGAATCTCACAGAGGCAACAGATAGCAGCAGACACCAAAAGTGTAACGGTGTTTTCTAGTATTTAATTTTTCATTTGGTCAGGTCAGAAACACCACAAGAATGTGTTCCCATAGTACTTCAGAATTTCCAAATGCAGAAAGAAGTAAACAGAGAGCAAAGTAGGACAAAACTTCCCAAAAATTCACATCGCAAATTGTTTTGAGGCCCAAACAAGCATTTAGGCTAATCCACATATTAGCCACAGGAATGCGTCTTTTCCCTTTTGAGAAGGCTGAATAGCTTGAGAAGACCAAATAGCTTGAAAAGGCCAATATCTTTTGCTACATGTTAAAGCTGCAGTCTTCAAAGTTATCTATTTTTAGCTGCACTTCAATATCTCACTTAGGTTTTAATTCTATTATTACATACAATACATTTTTCTTTAGGAAACTGTCAGTGAAAGAGACTGGAATGGGTACCAGCTTTACTACTACCTTTATTTTTACTATTACTGTTTATTTTTATATCTGAAAATGTTTTATTCTGAAAACTTTATACTCCTAGAACCACAGACAATTCTGAATTAATGTGATTAGGAAGATTTTTTTTCTGAAAGGTTAGAAAATGTGTGTGAAATTGTTGTAAATACATGGCCAGTGTTACACAGTTTTTGCTACTTTTAAGTTGTTGTTAATATCTCATCATCCATTAACCTCTGACTTGTCACAATGTTTTAGACTTTTCAGGACTGATCAGAAATTTTTTCTCATGGAGGTCAGAAAATATCACTGGAATTGCAAATTCTTCTCCCTCATTCTTTAAAATCTATTTGTAAACTTTTAACTGTAAGTCAGCGAACTGGGGAACAAGACTGTTCAAAAAACAACGCCAAAATGTTGTTTTCTCAGAATAAAGTAGATGAAGTTTTAGAACTATTCAAAATATTTTTTAGAATCTGTTTCTAAAAGGTTTTAAAATTTTGAAACAAGAAAAAAGCTCTACAACAAAATAAATTAATTTTTTTCATTTTCCTATTACTTTGATCAACAATTTTTTATGATGCTTTACAATGCAATCATTCTTAGTGATTTCATATATATATGTGAAAGTAAATATCTTTAAAAAAATCTTAAGAATAAACTCACCAAGGCAGGAAATTCAACGGAAATATCTGTTTCCATCAATTTCATGAAAACAAAGAAAGACTCATGAATCACTTCCGTCTCTTACTTCCAAAAGGAAAAAATTAAATTCTATAAAATGCACTAAGATAATTTATATATGGTACATATCTCTTAATGAACAAGCTGCGGTAATCTCATCATAGAAATATTTAAATGATGGGAACCAAACTGGCTTTTTCAGTCTTGTTCCAAGCAATTGTTCTTACCTTAGGAAGCATAAGGAACTTTAAATTCTGGCCCGCATAAATGCATTGAAAAAAATTTCCTGGGTCTCACTCCAGTCTTTGGATAGTTCTGCTAGTGACCTATAGTACTAGGCCAGTATGTGTCCTCTTAGATACTTTTAAAGCCATGAGCAGCCTTCAAACTGTTGAAGAAAATGCATTATTTCCCTGAGAAAAGAAAATCACTTACCTGTTAAGCTCGTCTACAAAATTTGTGGCTCTCATTTAGTTTCACACACAGAAAATGTCATTTATGCCAGAATTTCAATTTAAGTACTCAACTGCTGTTTTAAAGATGTGGTTTTACTATGCTTGGATTTATTAAGTAGATCATCATTCAGTATTGTGATCTAATAGTCCAGGGAAGCAAATTCTCAATAAAGGATGCAAAGTCAGTATTGATTAAATTGAGCTCAACGTCAGAAGGATGTAGCTGTTATTTTCAGAAAGTAACAAAACTATTTGTATTAAGCTTTTTGTTTTGCAGAGGCAAGTAACCTATTCTTTACATTTAATATTTCAGATACTGTAAAGTCAGTAAAAATACTTTTTTTTTTCCCCTCCCTCAGTTCTTCATTTTAAAATCACAACACATATCTTTAAAAAAGATTTTTCTTTGTGGACTGATGCTGAAGTAGATACAGGACAGATCTATTGTTTCATGATATATAGACAGATACAGTGATAATTACTTTCAAGTAAAGATATAAAGGTTCTACAGAAATGGATTTTAATTATATTCTTATCTGTTTACTTAAATTTTGTTTTATTCATCTATGGCAAAACATTGAGATGTAGACAAAATTAATGGTGGAGAAAACAGATGCAATAAAGGCTTCATTAGTTAATTGACTGAGCACCTCCATAACATTTAGTGGAAAATCCATCATTGTCAAAGGGTTCACGTAACATTTCTGACTGCAAAACACCTGTCTAAACAAAAAAGAGGACATCTACAAGTGAATTAAGAATAGAGGACTAGGCATCAAACGCAACCAAGCTTTCAACAGTATTTGAGTTTGTGAGCCCAATCATTCTAACCATTTCACATCTGCCTTTATATTATATTAAAATATAATACAAAGCTGGGAAATGCTGGACACAAGTATGAATTGGGAGAGGAGTGGCTGGAGAGCAGCCCTGCAGAAAGGTATCTGGGGGTGCTGGTTGACAGCAGGCTCAATATGAGTCAGCAGTGTGCCCTGGCAGCCACGAGGGCAAACCGCATCCTGGGGTGCATGAAACACAGTATAACCAGCCCATCAAAAGAGGTGATTATCCTGCTGTATTCAGCATTGGTGCAGCCTCACCTTGAGTATTGCGTGCAGCTCTGGGACCCACAATTTAAGAAGGATGTTCAGGTCTTTGAATGTGTCCAGAGGAGGGCAGCAAAGCTGGTGAAAGGGCTGGAATGCATGTCCAATGAGGAGTAGCTAAGAACTTTGGGTTTGTCTAGTTTGGAGAAAAGAAGGCTGAGGGGCAACCTCATTGCTCTCTACAGCTTCCTGAGGAGGGGAAGGGGAGAGGGAAGTGCTGGTCTCTTCTCCCTGGTATTCAGTGATAGGACACGTGGGAATGGTTCAAAGCTCCACCGGAGGAGGTTCAGGCTTGACATTAGGAAACATTTCATTACAGCGAGGGTGGTCCAACACTGGAACAGGCTTCCCAGAGAGGTGGTTGATGCCCCATGCCTGTCAGTGTTTAAGAGGCATTGGGACAATGCCCTTAATAACATGTCAGCCCTGAAGTGGTCAGGCAATTGGACCTGATGATCATTGTAGGTCCTTTCCAGCTGAACTATTCTATATTAAATATCAACAAGAAGAAAGGTTGATAAATTATCTTTTGTAATTTTTGATATTTCAGAGAACAGAAAGTTAACTTTTTTTGATCTCTGCAAGTCAATAATGTCTTCTTTTTAGAAGAGAACTGTTCATATCTTAAAGACTACAGCTGNTGGGAGAGGAGTGGCTGGAGAGCAGCCCTGCAGAAAGGGATCTGGGGGTGCTGGTTGACAGCAGGCTCAATATGAGTCAGCAGTGTGCCCTGGCAGCCACGAGGGCAAACCGCATCCTGGGGTGCATGAAACACAGTATAACCAGCCCATCAAAAGAGGTGATTATCCTGCTGTATTCAGCATTGGTGCAGCCTCACCTTGAGTATTGCGTGCAGCTCTGGGACCCACAATTTAAGAAGGATGTTCAGGTCTTTGAATGTGTCCAGAGGAGGGCAGCAAAGCTGGTGAAAGGGCTGGAATGCATGTCCAATGAGGAGTAGCTAAGAACTTTGGGTTTGTCTAGTTTGGAGAAAAGAAGGCTGAGGGGCAACCTCATTGCTCTCTACAGCTTCCTGAGGAGGGGAAGGGGAGAGGGAAGTGCTGGTCTCTTCTCCCTGGTATTCAGTGATAGGACACGTGGGAATGGTTCAAAGCTCCACCGGAGGAGGTTCAGGCTTGACATTAGGAAACATTTCATTACAGCGAGGGTGGTCCAACACTGGAACAGGCTTCCCAGAGAGGTGGTTGATGCCCCATGCCTGTCAGTGTTTAAGAGGCATTGGGACAATGCCCTTAATAACATGTCAGCCCTGAAGTGGTCAGGCAATTGGACCTGATGATCATTGTAGGTCCTTTCCAGCTGAACTATTCTATATTAAATATCAACAAGAAGAAAGGTTGATAAATTATCTTTTGTAATTTTTGATATTTCAGAGAACAGAAAGTTAACTTTTTTTGATCTCTGCAAGTCAATAATGTCTTCTTTTTAGAAGAGAACTGTTCATATCTTAAAGACTACAGCTGGTATATGAGCAAGTTCATTCCTTATTTAGCAGCTTTCTACATCACACCATTTCCTTCTTTTCACCCAGAAAATAGGTTTAGTTTGTGGTTTCAGTATGGTTCTCTGCTAACCTCTATAACACAGAGGGAGACTAACTTTCTGGGTGGCAATGATACACAAATTAACTTATTCCTAATTACAGATGTCTACATCAACTTATTTTGTCAATGACTGGCTTCAAAGGTTCTGCAAAATCATCAAGAACTGTGGTGGAACTATCATAGCCTTTTTTGACATATAACTATGTATTAAGGACTTACTCATTAATTGCAAGCTTATTGCCAAAAGCGTAAGTATATAGGCCTAAAAAGCTTTGTAATGGGATATGCAGCATTTCACTGTTAAGCCATTCATCCACATCTGGTCTAGCTTAGCAGTGACCTAAAATCATTACCGTATGAAGGCTCCTTCCTAAGTTATGCAAAATGAACCTATTTAGTCCAGTTTTTAAACTGAGGAAATATCCACATCACAAAAGACCCATTAAAACATCCTGCAGAGTCTCCAAGGATTTAAAAAATGAACTTGCTTAGCCAAAGTTAAATTTATTATTATGTTCTTAAATTGCTGCCGATTCATTTTCTGCATGCTGTAACCATAGAGGGTAATGCCATTAGATATATTTTGTTGCATATTGTACTTTAAAACTTCTTAGACTTATTCCCAATACGACTAGAAGTAGTGCATCATACCCATTAGATGGCCACAGAGGAGTTTGCAATGTTCATGTTATTTTGACAGGAGCTGAATAGGAGTACGAGCCTGTGGAGTCTTTAAGCAGCAGTTGACTTCTGGCCTGCTTGTATCAGCTGTTACCTCATTCTCCCTCAGATTGTTACAGCCCACAGCAAACCCATTCAGCCTGTAGCAACCCAATTTATACCCTCTTTTGCTTGAGGTAGCTCTTACCAAACCCTTTCTTCCTGCTTTGTGCCCCTTCTCTAATGCTTTCTCCAGACTCTGACTCTCACCAGCTGGGTTGTTCCTGGCTGCCGCTCTGTATCTCCTTGTGCAGCAGAGTGTCCTGATACCACAAGCACACCCTGGGCACATTCTTTTCTTCCTCTCAAGTCCCTCCCCTGTCTGCCCAAGCATCCTAAAGTGATACTATTGACTCTCTCGTTTAGCACTCCCCACATATTTCTAGCAGAAAGAATCACTTCTTAAAAAAAAAAAAATCTGACCTGTCAATAAGTGATGGAGGGAGTACTTAACAGGGCTGTTGTAGGTCATGTAGGAGCTCATGTCACAAGTCTTCAATATCCTCTCACATACCTGCCATGTTGCTGGTACGTTCCTTTGCAGGCCTGCTCTCAGACTCACACAGTATGTGTTTTGCAGTGGGGAGGAGATACTCAAGACTTTTGTGTGCATCTGTGCATGACTTCACATGCTAAGTCTGTCTTTCTGACCACGTTAACAGTAATAACAATAACCATAGAAATATAACACTTATACAAAACAGATCACAGTACTGTGTTCAGCTTACTAGGTTTTAAAATCTATAAAAACGACTGTCATCTACTGTACCTACTGGTGATTTTTCCAAAATTGGGTTGAATTACTTTAGCAGATGGAGTTGTGGATCTTGAATGAAACTAATGTTCTTACTGCCTGTGTACTTCGTCACTATTATCCCTGCTTTTTCATTAAATAGGACTTCATTCCCTGGGGCTATCATAAATAATTCCTGTAAATTCATGTTTTAAGTTTGCCATTATGCTTTAGTTCAAAGAATTCACTACTTGAAGCTTTGTTTCCTGTACAACAAGAATCTTTTATTCTGAGATTCAGTATTGGGAATTTTTCACATTTCAAATAAGAGCAAAACAAAACCAACGAAACTATAATCCAATATCAAGCAGCCTAGCCCTCCCCACATAAAACTCAATGAATTTTTTAACCTTACTTTCAGGCCATGGATATCTTACTTGGCCTTTTAGGAAATAAAGCCACACATCTCTAAATCTCCTGATGCATTCCTAAAAATTCTGGCTTCTTTAACCTTTTGAAGCTTGATGCAATATTTCAAAAACTGCAGCTAGGATAAAACCCTTCAAATTTGGTAAGATATTTTATCACCACTCAGGAAGGCAAAGAATTCATGTTAGCTTTTTGAAAAATGAATCTAAAACCCACCTGCGTAATATTACTTGTGCTCAGATCTTAATCAGCTTTCCAGCACACAACAAATACTTTAGCACTCCACAATAGTCTAATAGCAACCTTCACAGATGATACCAATAACATTTTCATTATTTGTCAGGAAACTGAGGAGCAAGATTACTCCCAAGTCTTTGCAGTCACACAGCCCTTTTTCAAACCTTTGAATCTCAAATGAGGCACGCACATTTCAAATGGTTTTGCTGCTTCCAAGGATTCTTCTTGGCTTCATTCAATTTACCACGTGACACTTTCCTTGGGGAAATCACAGAACCCGGGGAAAAAAAAAATCCACACAACTTGGGAAGTTACTGGGCCTGAAACTTATTAATGACTCCTGTAAGCCTCAAATAAGACCCACGGGTTTATATTTCCATTAGAAGTGAAACATGAGAAATCAGTAGGAACAGAGTTAGACATGAACAAGAAATAAATACCTCCTGAGGCAAGTTTCAGTGGCATGCCTGTAATAGCTGCAGCAAAGAAATGATCGTGGAAGGAAAGAAATGCTAAGGTAGCTTCAAGACTAACCTTGTGCTGACATTTCTGGGCTGCTCCAGGACATAATTTATAAGCATGCATGATCATCACAGGTAATAACTAGACTAAACCCACCTCTGAGCAGCAGTGCACCCACTGCTGCTGTGCTGCAGACCCTTCTGCTCCCAGCCTCTGCACTGCACTGCTCTCAAGGGAACTCCAAGAGTCTTCCTCCTTGTCACTGCTGCAGGAATTCTCTCATTGCAAAGCTGGGAGCCATTAAAATGCCATTATACCCTTTTAGCTCCCTAACTCTTATTTAAAAACAAAAACCTCACTCTCAGAAGCCCACATTTTATTTGTGTATTTTTTTAATCAAGTTTTCCCTGCTGTGTTTCAATATGTTCTAGATTTGTTTCTTGGAGTCAAAGTTAATGTTCCTGGCACACACACTTGATGAGCTAGTCAAGTGAATGCTTAGATATCGGTCTCTGTTCCCACCCCCATACTTCTACTCCTCTAATAGCTTTAATCTTAAAGAACAATATTTTTCCTCCCCTTAAAAAAGGAAACTATTTGTATTGCATTACCACCCAAACAGTGTAATACTAGGCCCTAGTATGATTGATAATGATGGGGAAAGATTACTGGACTTTTTTCTACTCTCAGCACCATAGAGTTGCCACTAGCTTCATAAATTTTATATCAAATGGCTGGTAATCTGACCTACATCTACATCTTTACCAATCTTCTAAAGGGTCACTGAATGGAATTTTTGTTTGTTATTGGCTTGTTTCATCCCATTTGAATGTAACTTTGATTCTGTGATATTTTAAAGATATGTCTTAGAGGAGATTGTTAAAATGCTGCAAACAAACTGTAGCAAATCATGTCTGATAGTATAACCAGCTCTGAATTTTTTGATTACAAAAAATGCAACTATTCATAGAGGTTTAGGTTGCAATAGTATATTACTGAGCATTTTAGTTCTCTGTGTGAAGAACTTCTAGGATTACTTGAAACAATTTTCAGAAGGAAATTAGAACCATTTCTAATATACACATTCTACATTCCATTTAATTACTCATTCTCTAGTCTTTGTTGAAGACAATTACATTTCCATTTTAGCAAATAACACAAACTCATTTATGAAGTTAGATTTAAAAATATATGTAATTAAAACTGAAATGCTTGTTTACAATTTGTCCAAACATAGAACTACATAGATCAGCAGAAAAGACCTATTTGGCCTTTTAATCATCAGTATATTTCTATGTGCAGTTTAAGTTGTAGATGTAAAGGTGTCTGCTTTTGGTTTTAAGAAAAAAAGCTAAATTTTGCTTCTGGTGCACTAGCAGTTATGAACCATCAATAGGATGAGGAGGGCTTAAACAGAGTGTTATGGTACAGAACATACTTTCTTCACTTTCAATAAAATGCTTTGAAAGGCTGGGATAAAGCACTGTGCATCCTGGCCCAGTAGATAACCACCTCTAAGTATTCAATACATCCAGCATTTTTTCTCGTAAAAGGATTTAATCTACCAAAATGATTCTTTTCTCAGCTCCCTGCAGGGAGGAGTGAAATGCTGGACTTCCTTCCACTAGGCTGTCAGAATATGTTATTTTGTTGATCAAGGATCTTCAAGTACTCAACACTAATCAGCCCAAGACAGGCTAATTATAATCCCTGAGGCCTTCTCCAGTCTAGGAAAATAGTGCTAAAAAAAAAAAATCTGAGCCCTGCCAAACTAGCATTTTTCCTGGCTCCAAATGCTATCAAATTTCACTTTCAGAACATATAATTTTCAGGTTGGATGTAGAGGGAGGAAATACCATTTCACAGACTGAAGGTTTGTTGAGGTTCTCTACAACCTCTGCCTTCCCTGTGGTTCTCCAATACCTATGAAAGCACCAGACAAATCAAAGAATGTTTCTCAGAACCTTATTTTATCTTCATATGTTTAATTAGGTAATTGCTGTTAAGAGACTGAACTTACTAAGGATTAGTTAAAACCATGAGGTACTAGTCAGTTTATAAGAATAATACAAAAACCCATTAATACTCCATCAAAGATTAACACCCGATAAGAACACGGAGAAGCACAAAATTTAATTTATAAGCCATTCAAGAAAGTTCAAGAAAATATGCTGTTGGAATTCAAATATGTCTAACATTAATTTCAGGTGCTGAGTTTAGCATACTAGCTTGTTTTATTTACATGTTACATACATCCCTAGATTATTTATTTTTAACCATTCAAAGGATGAATCCAGGAATCAAAGATACATGCCAGTATATAGGTCTAAGGAAGCCTAAACTGAAGTGGATTCTAAATTATATTGAGAGTCAGAAAACAATACAGGTTAATTGTGGGTGCTACTTTTACTCTTGATCACTCATAAGGTGCCTTTCTTGCCATGCTCCTCTTCCCTGAGCTATTGGCACATGAACTGGAAATACACATCCTTAGTTCACTTGACACTTAGAGCTATTCTGGTTTCTATAAATAAATAAGTATTTATTAGACTGGAAAAAGTGATATCTCCAGAACCCAGGGGTCTGCCTAATTCAGAACAGATGTTAGTCCTGTGTATCTTACATCTCATTTTAATGCATATCCATCAGTCATTAGCTGTCTTGGGTTCTTTGCTCTCTGAACAAAACCTAGACAAAAAAAAATTAATGAAGATCAACAACAGGTGTTTTAATTCTCAGCAATGACTGAGAAAACAGCATTTTGTAGAGTAATTCTTATCAAGCTCTAATTGTGGAAAGGAGCTCTTGAAGATCATGCAGAAGCCTGGTGGGTCCCCCTTCTTTCCCAAAAAAGGAATAATTTCTTTTCCAGCAGAATGGTATGCACATATTGCCTCAAGCTTTACAGACCAGGTGTTGCTGCTTCTCTGTCTATATGCAAATCACCTAGACTCAGCCAGTAGAGATATCTGCCTGGTCTTTTCAAACTTAATTGTGGAATAAAGCTTTTCCTTTCAATTAAGCAGGCTCAACAGTTTGGCATACACTCTTATAAATGTAATTTTTGTGTTGCCAAAACCATGAAGTTTTCCATACATTTGGTAAGTCTTCTACTGTGCAATCCTTTACCCCAGGACAAAAATCCCAAAAGCTAGTTTCCTTCCTTTAGATTTTTACACTTTATTTTCAGCACCCACCTCTGTCTTTTATTCAGCAATGTTCCCTTGCACCATTCTGTCCAGCAACTGCTACAGTCTTGCCTGTATATATATATATGTGTGTGTGCACACACGCGTGTAAAGTTAAATTGATAGTAGTGTCACCTAGCACTTTACATAGTGTGCTTTACAAAGGGGATCAGTATCATTATGTCCATTCCACAGGTGATGAACAAGAGGCACAAGTTCAGAGACGATGTGTAAGGGGCACATTCAGTATCAGAGCCAGAAGCAGTTTCCAGGTGTGAGGGACGAAATAGCTAAACATTTGTCTCAAAGTTTGCCCACAAGATGTTAACAGACTCCTCTAAGAAACTGTGTGCCAACCTGCACAATCACGGGGACAACAGCAGGGGTCATGGCGGCATCCTGCTCGGTGTGGAGGACTGGCTGTGGGCGTGTGCACGGGGACTGCGCGTGGGACCCCAGACATGGGGGGAGAACTCAGACGTGGGGTATGTGCCATCGCGGTGGGGCACGTGCTGTCGCCGTGGGGTACGTGCCATTGCCCTGGGCAAGCAGGGTGCAAAAGGGAGTTCTGCGCAAGCGCGGAGTTGTTGCCTCAGGCATGCAGCCTATAAAAGGCCATCACCCCAAACCCCGAGGGGCAAACCCCACCACCACCAAAAACCCCGTGGGCGAATTCCCCCATCACCCGAAGACTCCGTGGGCAGTCCCACACCACTGAAGACCCCCAGAACGCCGCGGATCCATGGTGGTGACTAGCTATGCTTTCCTATCCTGAACTCTTGCTTTATCTTCCACCTTTCTTTCCTTCCTTCCTTTCTTTCCTGTCGCTGTTCCTTTTTTTTTTGAGAGTGCACACGTGATTAATAAATGGGTGGACTCACGACATCTGACCTCGTTTGTGTCTTAATCTCGCTCGAAGGGATCGAACTTGAAAAATGAGAGGTTGGTCTAGCCGCCCCTAGCCTCCCAGATTCATCTGAGGTCAGTTAGAAAGCAAGGGGGCCTTCCTCTCATCCAAATCGGATCCTAACACCGGGTGTCCTTGATTCAAGTATCACAGGCCACTGCTCAAGGCTATCTTTCCTGTAGCTTACCACTTCTCTGACCAGCTCTTATTCTATATCATCTTACATTAAAATTTAAACCCAGAAAGCCCTCATACTAGTTTCAGTACATTTTCATGACAAGTACAGGAGAGAGAACACCTCAGATCTTTACCTCAAACAAACATTAATCTAGTACTAGTGCCTTATGTAACTCACCATTCAGGCCCCCAACACGCTGACAAACGTTTCTCTGTATTGCCCAACGAGAAGAGGGAACAACAGAGAGTTGAGGGGGATTTATCTCTCTTGACCAAAGTGACTTTACAAGTTATAACAAAGAAAAGGGATCACATAGGTGGGACCAGCAAATGAAACTGAAGTTCCAATCAAATTCAAAATGGTATAATGAAGCTGAACAAAAGCAATAATTATGAATTTTTCTGCGTAATTCACAGAAATACAAAATCAAGTCTCTCCATTTATTTAAAGGCTTACTTTAAAAAGCTATTGCATTGCAAAAAAGTGCCAAGCACTTGGAGGGTTAAAATTGTTTTCTTCTGAAAGAACAATCATCATTCTTGCTGACACACTGCCCGTTCCTACAACATGCACAGAGCATATTTGGACTCCACCTTCTCCAGATACAAGAACACCAAGAATCCCCTAATTGTTTTCCAACGTATCTGTGCATAATGTCATCAAAACCTAAACAGGGCTGTTATTGTTAATGACCGAGTAAAATACTATGATGGAGTTTTGAGAAGGAACAAGACCAGATGACACATTAAGGATATATAAAATATACCCTGCATATTTTAATAGCTGACCCTTAAAATGGCAACTCACATATCTGCTGTGTCACTGCCTTAGCAACACAGACTAGACATGCTGAAATCTGACAGATAGCAGCCTTTTCTAGCTGAAGCTATGGGGTTTGGGTGGGGTTTTTTGTGGCAATCAAAATCTGATTCGTTATTCTAACAAAATATGGTACATTTCAGGAGACTAGCAGTGCAGCTTAAAGTACAGGAAGGATACATACTTGCTAGTACAGGGTGCCTTGGCCAGGGAATTAGCCTCCTCAGCAGGAAAAGCTGCTTCTAAACATGATCTAACACACTTGAAAATTGTAACCAGCCTGGAGTAGCTAGATGCAACAGCTTTGAAAGATGTCCTTATTTGAATACATTCTCAATAGACCGTAGTTATTCTGTCAATAGCACTCAAGTCTGAAGTGCAGTGTTTTCATGACAAAAACTAACTGTTGAGAAAAGTCTTTCATTAGTTTTGTCATTGCTAACTAGTATCTGAGTTTCTTTAAGGCTTGTCTTGCAACATCGGCTTAAAAACAATCTTACACAGCCCTCAGACTTGACAGTATCTGGCTCCTTTCTTTTTGGTTTGTATTCACTGTACGAGTTCTATCATCCTCTATCAAATAAATACTGGTCAAAAATCTTATGCGTATTGAAAGGGCAAAAATGCAATACAAGTTACCTGTTCAACATTATTTCTCAGTAGGCTCACTTAAAAGCATCTAAGGTTGTATTTGGTAGTGCAAACCAGGCATTTATCCTTACTTTCCAATTTCTTACCTAATGAGACTAATATTTCAGTAGACAGGTATGTTGTTTTCTTATTTTTTAATCTATTTTGCAGAAATATTTTTTATTGACTCCCTTCGGCAGTGAATATTCTGTCACAGCAATCTGTCAAACAAAGGACAAGCACTTACCTAGCGAATAGAGGAAACACTGTTTTAAAGCTTTTAAAACAAATGCACTAATTTCTTTTAAATAACTAAGAAGTACACAGAACTTTTTCCTTTCTGCTGCCAACTAAGCATATAAAGGTTCAGCTTCCAGCAACTAAGGTATGGATTTTTATTATTTGTTTCATTTTAAACAGTACAGCCGAAGTTTGTCTAAAGAAGGTTGTCAAGCAGATCCTCCTCTTTTGAAAGACTAGAACATTCCCAAGCTCATCATGTTAAGTTGCAGCCTAATATAGGGTAGATAACAATCATTTTTTGCCTTAAATCCCTTGAAATTTCACGGATCTCCAATACAAGTTCAGCTTTATCCAATACAACCACCACAAACAAAAAAACAACCAACCTCAGAAAACAGACACAGAAGCACAAACAGGAAAGTACAAAGACAGACAAAAAATTATATTCTTTTTGAAGTACTATATGAGCAATAAGAAAAATAACTTCTCTTCCCAGGTCTGCCAAAGGTTTTCTAAGAAACTTGGGCATGTTACTTATCCCTTATGAGGGATATTTAGGAAAAGTGAGGAAAATAGTTTCTCATCTCAATTTAAACTGAAAATTAATGCAATCTAGTCAGGAAAGACTTCACCATTTCTAAGGTATTTGTACAGCCCCTAGCACTCCAAGGGTCCTATGCAAACTTTGGTAGAGATATCTGAACTGTTTTGTTATTTTAAAACATAGTAACAACCCTGAAGTCCCACAAGTTTTCTGTATATAACTTTCTATAAACCACTTTATAGAGACTGTCCAGAGGAAATGCAACTTTTTTCCAAGGGATTTAAAAGAGAAGAATGACAACTTGGTAGAAGAGAGCAATTACAGGTGTAACTTTCAGGAACAGAAAGATGGAAGGAGCAAGTAAGACACAGAGGAAGTCAATACATGATAGAATTGAGCAGGAGCTGAAAACAAGAAATGCAAGCCTAACATAGTGTGCAAGGAAGAGTTATGGAGGTTAGGTGGGATGTATTTTAAGACTCAAGTAGACTCTCAACTACAAGCTCTTAGTCCAGAGAGACAATGCTGTGAAAATGACACAGCAAAAAAAAAAAAAAAAAAGACAGACTTGTTTTATATTCAGATACATGCCTCCTTTACTTTATTCACGCACCAAGCTGGTAAAAAATTAGTATTATTCTTTGACAGCTCACGAAGCAACTTCATGTCTGCATCCTAATCCTGAAACTAGGACAATATCTAGCTTACAAGATATCAGTACAGGGCAATTCTTGAAAGAAAAAAAACACATGCAAAAGTAATAGATTTGCAGTCAGACTGAAAACGGAACTAATTATCGCAGTTGGGTGCTTCCTCACCTAAAAGCTAGGACTTCTTTTAGTACAACCTAATACTAACAAAGGCCACCTTTTTAAGTGTGTCAGCTCCCACAAGACACTGTACCATGGGGGCTGGGAAATCTATTTCATAGAGCTATTTCCTCATAGAAATCACTATCACTTGAAAGATCTCCTTGCCAGAGAGAGAGCACATTTCGGCTATATGCTTAGTATACTTGGTGTCTATGAGAAAGTAATGGGAGGCCCTTCTGTGCTTGCACTCAGCCTCACAGAAGCCTGGCTGCTGCATGGAGGGTCCTGTGGTTCCCCTTGCACAGCACCTTTTTACTGCCTCACCCCACAAAACAATTGGTCGTCCAGAGAGCTGACTACTTGCCCTGGGTGCTCTTAACAGTTGCAGAAGCCACTTAGCCGTCAAAGGTAAGAAAGCACCATTACAATTCACAGTGCTCATCCTCTGCCCTTAACTTTGAGGGGGATGCTCTCCACAGGACACAATGATTATCCTCCGGGCTGGAGAACACTTCACTTACATTTACAAGGTGTCTCCACTTCCAGGTGCCTTAGAAGACATTAATTCACCAGTTGAGAGAAAGTCCCTCCTTGCCTGGCATCAGGATTGAATACTGGACAAGAAGAAAGTAGCAACAGCATTTTGAGCAAGGCTGCCAGGGCAGGCCTGTATCTGACACATGCCGCGAGAACTGAGAGTTCATACAGAGCGGAGAGCATTCCTGGCTTTAAACGTCTTGTCTGAAAGCGCCAGACATTGTAAACTGCACAGAGCTGAATTTTTTGACCTTGGAGGGATGAAAAGCTGAGTCAGCCTTGCTGGGATTCAAAGTACCCAAGAGTCTAGATATTTGAAACCTGTAGTTCAACCACAAAACAGGAAGGGAAGAGCTATCTGGATTGTTTTTTTCTTTATTCCCCACCCCTTTTCCTCATGAAGCAAAGCTTTTCTAAAGGCATTTTAAAAATAAGAAAACTTTTGCTTCAGGAAAGCACATTTTGATACTCTTAAAGAGTGATTTTCGTGATGATTCTTCTGATGTATATATATATAGCATGACTATTCATGTAGTTAAAGCTACCATGACAATACCAAGCCAGTTAAGGGGTTTATATTGTGCATTTTTAGGTTTGACTTGATGGGTGTGAAGTGGGGTTAGGTGCTTTTATTTTAAAATCAGTAGAAAACGTTAGATACAGAACTAGACATGAGAAAGAAAATACTCCACTGGCCTTTGTACAAGGTACCGATTAAAAAGCATTCATGCCCACTCAGCAAACAAGGGACAGGGAAACTTTAAGCACTGACAAAATAGAAAATGGTTATAGCGAGAACTTGTTAGGGTTAGGAATGTAGCCAAGGTCCCTCTTCCCCTATGCCAAAGCCTGCAGAAGCTGAGAAGCCCAGGATGGCAGCAGTCTCTTCAGGAGAGTTCTGGATCATGACAGTGATGTCAGATATGGCTGCCCATCCGTTGCCACTTCCATCCACTGTACATCCTGCTCCCGCACTTCATTAAGCATCAATCTAGACTCCCCCTGGCTCTCCATCCAGCTCAGCTTTTCCTCTTGCTCTTTCCCTTCCTGCAGCAGGAAAGACCTGGCCCAGCCCAGGTGACTCGTGATAGGGGTAACATACAACTTTTATTTTCTGCAGCAGAAACCTGCTTTAACGAGTAGCTGTTTTCATCAAAATGGCAAAGCAAAAGGCACCTTTTCCCCTCCAGTCCACAGAAATGTTAGTATTCAGACATAAATTAGTTGCAAGGTGATCCCTTGAAGTCATCTTTGCATTCATGTATTATTAATTTTATCCCAGTAATATCAGTATAATGTCTCATTACAGAATATACAGGCACTTCATTATGTAGCATAGGCCATACTTACAATACAAAATATAAATATACTGTTTCAAAAGACAAACATGGTATCTTTTAATACATATAAATCTTTTTTCTTTTAAATACAAATCCAGAACTTCAGACATTCTGGCCGAATGTACCTCTCCCTCAAGATAGTAGCATTCAGCACACAGATACACACACACACAAAAATATCAAGCCCAGAATTCTGTCAATATTTCTTTCATGACACAGTAGTGATTTTAACAGAAGGGTGCAAGTAAGTTATGACATAGCGTAGGATTTTTTAATTATATTTAATTCCTCAATTATTTTGAAGGAAATATTTCACCAGCATTTTGGAAATGCCATGTGTTCTAAGCAATGCCTGAGCACTTCTGAGGAAGAGAACTCCTTTGACTTTTCAAGGATGAGTTCCTGGACACAGACCCATTCCAGAGCCACCAGGGGGTGGGGAGGACGGGACACCCACCCACCACTGTTCTACTGTGACATGACCCACAGAAGATAAAGTCTAGAGCACAGGGTTCCCTCAACTACTCTTCAGAGAAGAAAAAAAGGCTTCCTTCCATAGAGGACATGCTCTGATCTCCTCTCAGCAGGCTTTGCATTGTTGTATGTTGACAAAAAAAATCCACGAAGAACATATTAAAAAATTGTGCCAGCTACCACTGCTGGAGTCAAGCTTTGTCATCAACTCCCACAGCTGTTTTGGAAGGAATCAAGCTTCTCTCTGTGTTCAGTACTGAGCTACACAGGAACTATTTAACTGATGATATAATAAACTACTTTAGCAAAGCAAAGATTAGACAGTAACATCCTTTCAGTTCAGTAGTATACGCTCATCTTTAACTACACGTCAGTAGGAAACTGCATATACAGAAATCTAGCCTCCAGATTAACTGTACAAATTCAGCTACTTTAGAGAGGAATACATGTATTTACAAAACTTATTGCCTTCAGTAATGATGAGTAAAACCAGCTGTGGAACAAAACTGGAAGCAACACAGTTTTCCTACTGTTGAACATTGTCTCACACATAATTGTACCAATTATGAATCTGCCTCAACAGCAAGCAAAATTGTATTACATTTGTAGTGTTTCAACATTCGGTCATGCTCTGACTCGGGCAATCAGGCTTGCTCTTTATAGTAAGATCTTCTTCGTCACTCCATACTCTTCCATATCCTCATATACAGACCCCAGTGAAACACTTGGGCCCATACAAAAACAAACAGAAAGTATTCTACAATAAAGACATTCAGCCAGAGTCAGCATTAGCCAAGATGTTCACCAAGAAACAAGTAGTGTCATCATAGCTCCGTTATTAGCATGTGTTTCCCAGGGCAAACAATGCTGTGAGAAGGGTGTGGAATAGAGAGTAACAAGAACTTTTGAAAAAAAAATGTTTGAAAAACAACATGATTTGTATTCTCATTATCAGAAAAATAAAAAAAAAATCTGCACTGGGGGCTTCACAGCAGGTCATCTCTCCATGAATACTGTCAAAAGTTGTTGGTTTTCCTCAATATGTTTCCCTTATTTTTAACTCTAGTCTGAGAAATTGTAATGATAATCAAGTCACTTGCAAAATCTAATAAAATACATTGTTATTATTAATAAAGGTATAATATTCCAACCAAGCATGTCTTAACGCTCACACCTTATTAACTGTTCTTTGATGGTTCCTAAAGTTGCAAGTTAAATGCATTGCTCACCAGCTCTCTTCACATCTCTAATTCTGACACTAGCCAGACATCAGCTGTCCCGCCCTCCCTCCCTTCCTCTTGCTAACTCATACCTTCCGAGTTTGCCTGATGAGAGCACAGCAAGCACAGACCACTACTTTCACACTGTAAAATGTATCACAAATAAACAAAGCAACATCATTTTACTGTTCTTTTACAGTGATCTGCTTTGTGTTTTGCAGTAGGAAAAAATCCAACAAATGTACCCAGACCATGCTGAAAAAAGCATATATGATGCAGTACAGGCTAATTAAGATATAGGAGGTCCATTCCAGCTTGTGCCAGACAAGACTATCGCACCCATCCCTATGAAGAGTAGTCAGATCTCATTATATTTACTGCTCCATACTTTATCAAGTATAAGGGACTAAAACCCACAATAAATATAGACATCACTGCCAGATTAGTGGTTGCTATTTTTTTCTTGCTGCACTTTTGAAATATAAACTACACAGAGAGAACAGAGCCAGAGACCACTCCCTAATTCCTAGTGGACATATTGATCAATTAAAATGACATGTGTCTGGTCTTTTCTTTCCTTCTAATAGCAAGCAGCTGAAAGACTGAATCTTTTAAACATGCAAAATCAAACAATTAATGTTGTATACCATCCAGCAAGATTAAGCAAAATTAGCCTGGCCTCCAGAAGCAAGACCTTAATACAAAATAAACAAATATTGGACATTGCAAAGAATTGCTAAATATTATAGACATGATTTTAACCAGCTTGCTAAATATAAAAGAGATGTATTTTCTTCCTGAGAGAGAGGTGGAAGCCTTTATAATTATTCCTATTACTATTTTATTCATAGCAAAACCCCTCAGAATGCCTGAATCTTTAGCTACACCTTCTACTGCAGTTGCAGCAGGAAAAAAAAAAAAAAAACAACTTGTTTTCCTTCCAGTAAAAGATAGATTTAAAATTCACTAAATTCATATTACTATTAAAAAAACATATTGAAAGAAAGTCAAAGAGTAGAAAAGCTAAAAGCTACTGTACTTTCAAAATACCTGGTTATTTTTTGACAATTATATCAGAGTTTTGCTTTTTTAAGAATACCAACAGATATAGGACAGTACTGAACCATGTTTAAAACCAATACTGTTCCAGTTGCTTGTTCAGCACTGGTTTGCAAACTATTTTATGTACTATCATGTTATGGAAGGCCAATGAAAGTAAATAGGTGATATTCATGCTATTGAAATAAAATAGGTTAAAAGAAGAGCTAAACATACTAGGAATGGTTAAATAAAGAGGCAGGGAAAGGAACAAGCTATGTTTATGGCATTAAAATTGAAAACAGCTATTCTTTCCATTTAAGCAAATCAGACTGCAGCAATTTTAATTGGATTGTGAAATTTAAATACATTCTCTTAAAATCTTCAAGTCATTATCACAAATGCAAAGACAAGTCTAAACATTCAGATTGAATGCATTTTCTGTAGGCCTTTGTCTTAGCCTGTCTGCCTGAAAAATAATATTTAGGCATGCAGCATCTTTCTTCAAAATGATTTTCGCAAGGCAAAACCCACACATTCTTATATTAGGAAAACCTCATGAAACAGGAAAAAATAATGGTGCAATTAAAAACAGCACAACATTCTGCACTTACCATGTCCTGTTCAAATCATCCTCTTTTGATGTTCATGGCACATCTGTAAGATGCAATACTAGGAGGTGCCTTGTGTGACCTGCTGCATGATGCTGTGACATCAGTTCAGATGATGCAGCTCATTATGGGAAAGACTGCTGTTGCCATGGCAACCGAGATGTGATATGAATCCTTACTGCATTTCCAGGGGAGCCTGAGACAATACGGAAGCCCTTTAAAGAAACAGACAAAATGCAAACAGGCTTTTAAAGTACTGTGCCATAGATTTTAGAGCCCATGTTCAAGTACGTGCCTTTTATTGAGAAACATTTTAGACAAATTATTCCTGCATGGTGATACAGAATTGAGATGGATGAGCTATAAATGATTTTTATATTTAAAACTTAATATCATGTGTGTCAATTTAAGAACAAATTTTATAAGTCAAATTTCTTTATCATGTAAGGGAACCTTACTTAAAATAAACAGTCAGCAGTATGATTTTAAGAGTAGGGCTGTAAAGACAATAGTTATTGCACAGTATTTTAAGAAATACATATTTTCACCCGGCTCCACCCTGCTCCTACATCCAATCTGTCATTTACAAGAAAAAATCTTGTTGCTAGGGAAAAACACTTGATACTTCAAAATGAGCAGTTTTCACACTGTTGATTGAATGACAATGAGTTTAAAAAAAAAATAAAAAGGGGGCTTTTTATTCACAAGAGGGTAAAGAAGTTTCTAGCCAAGTAAAAATCTCCTTATCATTTTTCAACTGTAGGGCAACCTGCACTACCATCTGCATGCTGAGTAGCCTGGCTTTCATCTGCCCATCAGGCAGACAGATGAGTGAGGACTTTGAAAGCTGTGGGCAAGCTGTGGGCAAGCTGTGTGCCTAGTGGGCCATGCTGCTGCTAGCCTCCACCTCCCAGGCAGAGCAGGAAGGCCAGCAAAGTGGAGAGCCCCTCCCCGTAACCTACCTGAGGGGCTGGGACTGGAGGCTGAGCCTGTAGATGTTACCTTTGGCTGAGCCTGTAGATGATACCAGGAACCTGCTCGCACCTCTGTTCACAGTAGTGATGACAGAAGCAAAAGCTATGTGAACAAGTACTAAAAGGAACTGTCTGGAAATTAAAATTCACAACCAAAGAAGAACCAGCACATTTTTGGCCACTCGCCAGTTCTATTTGGGTGAGAAAAGTTTCTGGCAAAAACTGCTTTCCCTAGCCATGAAAATCCCTTTCCACATGGTAGGGAAAAAAAAAAGTACAAAAGGGCTGAATCCTATACATTTGATACGCTGAAGCCCAGAGTAAAACAAAAGGCCAGCTTGAACCAAGAGGCCTCAATGCCCTGAAGACATCCAATAAATATGGGTGCCACTGTGTGAAGCCCTTCATTCCATTAAACTTCAGCCTGTAAGTAAAAATTTTGATCTTTGAATTCAGAGGAAACCAATAGGAAATAATTATACCCTCTTCCCCCATCACCCACCTTTGAAAAAAAAGCCGGGAGAGAAAGACCTTCATACCTTTTGACTAACGGATTAAATACAAAGCCTCTCCATTAATCTAGAAAATGTCATAGCCTTTCTAATTAGTGCTGTCTTGACCCTGTATGTTCTCGTTTTTGACACTTTCTCTCTTCTAACATTAAACCTATGTCATTCCAAACAACAAAACAAAGCTCTCAAACTGACTCAATATCAAATCCAGTCTAGTGACCCAGAATAAAGTTTTACTCACAAAAGAGATATAGCTCTAGATTTTTGAACATTTAAAACTTTCTTAGGTCTCTGAGAATGTAATTCACAATTTAGTAGAGGACAACGTGATTGAAATATGATTTAGGTTGGACTGCCATGAAAGTTAAGGAATGTCATTGCAACTTAGCAAAGTTTACAGTATGCTGAATGCCATACTGTTCAAATGACATGAGTTTCTGGAAATTTTCATTAAAGAACTATTCCTCTTTTGCTAATTACTATTTGTTATAATTTTTACTACATTTACTGCTGTGGGAGTGGAGTTGAATGGAGGCAGTGAGCTTTTGTTTTTCCTCGGGAAAACGATGAGATTCAGGATCATCATTATGGCAAGCCAGGAGTCACAATCTAGTTGATATGAGGACTCTGCCTCATGCCCGTCAGCTTGGCCTGTGTTCCTGAGCGCTAGGGAAGTGTAACTGGTGGGGCGGGCACATCGGGGAATCACACCCTAGGCTAGCCCCACCACAGTGTGGTAGCCGTCCCCACCAGGCATCCTGCTCCAGGCTCATGCTCTGGACCCTCCAGGACATGTCTGGCTGCATGTGGCCTCCATGTAGGCTTCTCCTGCAGGGGGGAAGTAGAAGCATGGCTAACATGGACACAGAAGAGTCCATGGGGAGGGGAGGGAAGTCAAGCAGGAGCAGGGAAAATATCAGGCTATTTTTACAAAGACTTCTGCCTATTTACTGTTAACTACAGACTGTATGAGTCTGTCTGTTCACATATGCAAATGTTAGTAACCAAATGGAGACAAAATCATAGTGATTTTCCTGGCTTTTGAGTGTTCAGTATTCTTTAAATATCAGTCTGTTATTTATTTAAAAAAAAAAAATTTCATCATGAACCAGGGCGCATGTCAGATTGCATGCAAGATGGGTACACCAGGAACATCCCAGGCAGAGTGTAAACTAAGGATTTGTCACATAGGTGTTATGAATGGTACTATAGTGACTTTATGTGGAGGACTGCAACCACTAGATGCTAAAAGGAATTTCTACTTTATGAATATAAAAGGTATCACTCACAGGCTTTGCAACCTCCTGATTAAAACTGCAGATCTAGAGGAAGAGACCTGGGCCTAGTGGCTCCAGATGCTTTTTTTTAAAAAGAAAAAAAAGTAAAAAATGAAGCCTTTGTTTTAAGACAGCTGCAGTTATTCATCCAACCCAGGACTGACATAACTTTTAAATCTAAGCTTTAAAATTGCCTTCCATTTGCATTCCTTCCAGTTCACCGGAACAGGAGATGGAGAGAGAGAGAGCCCAGCCCACCCTACCACCACATGAACACCTCAATCATTTTGGAGTATCACCATTAGGTTTCCAAGCCAAAAGCACAGGGCTTTGACTATACCTTTTTCTATCAAAGTAGAAATACTTTATCCTACTTTTAATCATAACAATGCAGATCAATGCTGGGCATATACTTCTTACTCTAAATTCTTATTTTAATAACATTCTTCTTCTCCAGCACATGCTGTAGTGTCTTTCCCTTTCCTCCCATTGGGATCCCCCAATTTTTCTGAAGGGAACAAGTTTTATTGATGTTCGTCTGAAAGGAAGAAGTGTTTCATCTACCTACTGCCATTGTTTTCCCTTACGGTCAGTTTACGTGGATAACTAACATTTGCACAATCCACAGAGGTTTTCAATGAGCAAACCTTTGCTGTATAAGTAGGCACTGCCTTAACTTTAAGAAGTTCTATTTCCCCTCAGTAAGGCCAGTAATAAGCCAGGGACTAACCTTGACATGATTTACTTTCCATTTAACTATGTTCAAGAAAATGAGTTAGAAGAAAACTCACAAATACAGCTAAACAAAGTAAAATGCCATCGCAGACCTTTTCTCCACAAAATCCAGATGTTTCCTTTTGTGTTGTGTCCCCCTCCAAATGAAGGAAAGCGGTTGCTTACCAGTTGCCAGCTACCCTACCCAAATAGCCAAGAGAGAAAGGGGAAGTATACTGAAGGACCAAAGGAAATGAGAATTGCATATTCTGAGTTACCTGTCAGATGAGCCAGAAGCAGGCTTTAAATTAAAAATAAAATACATAAAAAGCAAAATCATAATTACTGAATGCTAATGCACCACAGAGCAGCAATGTGTAATGACACTCAACAAAGGAAGCCATGATTCTCATTCGAGATTTTGCAATCCAGTACAAGAACACATGTCCCAGATTTTGCATGGAGTGCCTTAACTAAACAGCTGTATATCAGGGTTTCCATTCTACCGTTGACTCTGTCAGAAGGAAAGGCCAGGTCATACACATTGATAATAACTCTCGATATAAATCGAGGTCTTATTGAGTCTATTGTATTGAATCCATCAGCTGGACTTTGCATTGCAAAGGTCAGAGATATACAGTCTGCCTTGACTAAACTCATTAAACATCTATGTCTACCTACGCTGTAGGTAGGGGATATTTTCCACTCTGTCATCAAGGTTATCTGAGCCTCTGTTCCTACATTAAGGGAGACTAGGTGTGGGGACTGCCGTTCTGGTGCAAAGTTGCACCCTTGTATGAAGTAGAAAAAGCAGCAGCGCTACCACAACTACACAACTCAAAAAAAACTGGTTCTGGCCAGTGTGTTTAAGTTTGAAGCCCCTCATTCATACTAAATCATTACACAGGAAAGTCCCTGTTTACATGATGAACACATTCCCACTTGTTACTACAGCCTGAAGGGGAACTGGGTCACTGGTTTCCTATCTGCATGTGGATCTCAAGAGAGGCCATGAGGTTAAAAGGTTGAAAACTCAGTTTCCCTAAGTGAAACTGCCTTGCTTCATCTTTTTGAAGGTTAATAAGTTTGTAGCTGGTAGTGCATTTGTTTCTTCTTTCGCTATAACATGAGTGAATCTAGTGCAAACATCCAATACTCAGTCTATTCAGAAATAGCTTCACAAATTTTCAAAAAAAAATTCAAGAACATATAATAAACAAAGACAACAGTAACTCTACAACCTGAAAAATTTCAGTGACCCCTTTTCTACATCCATATGGTAGAATAAAATCTTTCCATTTCAGCATAAACCTTATTTAGTCATGACTCAATGTATTGTGTCAGAAAGCAAGGCATCATCCTCATTCCCAACACACCAAAAGATTACAGCAGGGACATGAGTAATGGGACACTTCTGCCAGCCACTAATAAGCTGAGGTCCTCAGATGGAGAAACACATAAACTCCAGGTGTTTAGCTCTGGACCAAATACTACATTGTTAGAACACTCCAGGGCATATAATATTATGATATTAATGTATTTGTTTTCCTTTGGTCTCATGCTTTCAACCACCCAAGAAGTATATTATTAACACAATAAGAAAATGCCCTAGGAGGTCTTCAGCTTACTAAAATAACATTTATATGAAAAAAATAAGTAAAATTAGCTTGAGATTTTTCTCCTCATGTTATTAAATACAACCTGTCTGCAATATAAAGACCAGTCACTTCTAGTAATAAAACTTAAGCTTTCCCAAATCAAGTTGTAAATCTTGCCCCTGAATTTTTCTGCCTACTCCATCATTTACCATAATACACAGCACCAGAGGCCACAATCTCGGTTTTGCCTCTGTTACAGCCATACGTGTTGACTAATATACCTCATTGTGTGCACCTTTCCATATTTCCTGAACTTGTTTCTCGTGTTTCCTCTCCACTTATACTGGTCTGATTCAAGGTTGAGACCTGATCACTTCATGTCTTGAAAACTGCAAAATCCTCCTCTCCAACTACCAAAGATCAGTTTTGCCCCTTTCCATTCAGGGTATTACCAATAAGTTCATCCTTCTGGCTCAATTTACAGTGGCCTTTAAATCCCTGAGCATTAAATTCTATATAATTAATTCTTTTCTATTTTCGCTTCAAACATTCTGGAAAATGCTGCATAGTTTCATCTTCCTGCTCCTATAGAATTGACTACACTTTGCTCTGCCAGTAACTTTCCAGCCTATTTCTCCTACAAGTGCTTCCTTTTCCACTTCTTCCTGCCAACAAGAAAAAGCCCTAGTCAAAAAAAAAAAAAAAAAAAAAAAACAAACAAAACCAAAAAAACAAAACTACAAAAACACCAAACAGGAATATCTTCATTAGAATTCTACTAACATTGTTTTGCAGAGCTGTAACCCTATTTGTACACAAATAGGAAAAAAACAACTGACTGACTTCTACACTATACTTGACCAACGTGTTCTAAAACATCCTATTTTCCTTCCTCCACCTCAGTCCTCTCCAGTCGATCTGTGATGCTCCTCTCCACTTGTTTCACACATTCACTATGTATTACATTTTAGGAATACCAGGCTAATGGCATAAACATAGTACACACAAGAGACATGAAAAATCCATGGGAAGAGCTGAATGGTGTTTTGGCTTCACGCTGCTGGATTTACAGCTATTTGGTCTGAAACTGGCTAGTTTAAAGTTAGTTCAGACATTCCACTATTAAGATAAACCTTTAGTTTAGTTTAAAGCTAAGTCACCTACTGTACATATATCCACAGAGGCTAAAACACAGCATGGTTCCCCATACTAGTTAAAGCGGGGATCCATTTTTAGAATCTGAAGGCAACAGTCATTTAACAAAAAAAAAAAGAAATTGTTCTTATCTTAATAGCGTCAATGCTTTTAAGAGCATCTCTTTACAACAACGCTGCTTTAATCTTTCATATTCTCTTTTTAAAAACATAGTTCATCGTTCAGTGGATTCCAAGTTAGTATTTAAACACAGTAGGATGGCAAAAAAGTCTGGCTACTAGTGTAACGGAATACAGAGTTATGGGTAAAAAAAGAAAAAAGAAAAAACACAGCATGAAGAACACAGCAAGAAATATCAGATAATTTCTGGTGATCACAGGTTGCTGCAAGATACTAAAACCCACTATATAGCAGGAGTAATTACCACTGGCAGAAAACAACTCATTATATTTTTAAGAAGTTAATTTTATATACCAGTTTGATAGCCCTGAAGAAAGACAACTTTAGAGAATAAAACACAGAATAGGTCCATCAGCACATTACAAGCCCTACTTGGCATATTACCACCTCATATTAACTAGTTTTTGTAGCAGACACTTTTATAAGCAGAAAAAAATTTTCACATTCCAGTCATTGACCCATTTGCTGAAATGACCCAGATGCTGGGAGACAGTAAATCTGTTTATTTTTATGCAAGGAGGCAAACCATTACCTTTTAAAAAGCTGTGGCCGCTTATTTTTTTTTACCTTGGCTGGTGGTATCAAACAACAACCAATGTCATTCACTAACAAACGAACAGGATGCAATCGAGACACCTATGCCTGCAGTAGAGCTGTACGTACCATCCTCAGGACACACGGCTACAGCTCTTTGGGAGGTCTGTGCAAGGCCTTACTAGCAGTGCACATACACACTGTAGAAGCGACCTCACCAAACTTCACAAGTTTACTCACGCTGTGCTATAAACAATAACTGCTTACATTTACTATCCAAGGACAAATACCCTTAGTTACATTATTATTATGGCTAGAATATCTCGTTACTGACTTGCTCATTCAGAACCCCTACTGTGTGGGCATGCATGTATATCTTGAAATACTTTATTTCATATATTGAAAATATAGTCACTATTTATTATTTCTATTACTTTTAAATTAGATTTTACATTACAAACCTCCTCACATCAGAATGGGCATTAACTACCTTTTGGGCCTTGGACAAATATCCTTTGCCCATCAGATTTGCGGTACTCTCTGTATCACTAACTGCCTCTCTACATCCAAGAGGTGGCTCTGGCTACAGTTATAGTCTATACAAATGTTTTGGGCTTTAGAGACAATTAAGACAGTTGAGCAAGTGTAACTTTACCACCCAGACTGCAGTATGGCATAGGTTTAATATCCCAGCAAATCCGGACCTACTACGGATAGCACTGCTCTGAAAACAAGTTCTTTAGACGGAAACAGCACATTTGAGCCAAGCCTGCCACTCCTTTGTCTGCATACGTGAACTCAGTATCCATATTAAAAAAACAGGACAGAAAAAACTTTTCCCACCAGCAGAAAAAGCAAAATTACCAACAGCTATCCCCCCCTTTCCTACCATTAGTGCAACGTCAAAAGTCCCTTACTGACCCATTGCCACAAGTGCACCCTCTCCCTGCCACTGCACAATGAAATGGACGAAACCTGGGCTCGTTGGGGCCTATTGATCCCACCTGCGAGGCCCTCCCTGCCCTTCCCCTCAGCTTCCACCCCTTGTGTGGGGGCTCCCAGACCAGCAGGTGCTAAATTTGGTCTTCAAGACGGGGCGGGGGGGAAGCCTTTTGCAGCTCTGGAAACTTCATCAAGGCCCCAAAATCTAACTTGACCCTGGAGTACAGGTTGAGTGGATTTTCTGCTAAAGAGTAGCCACAGTAACCTGCGGGAAATGCTCTGGCTGGGCTTTACCTGTGTTTTACCAGAATTTCCTTCAAAGTGGTGAAGCTGTTGAGAGTTTGAGAAGAAAAGGCCAAAGCCATGCCAGGGTGCAAGTACTAAGAGGCTCTCTGATTTTTAAATGTGTTCACGGGACAAGGTTTTTAAATATGCTCACAGGACGATGTGAAACAACTTAGGTCAAAACTTCACCGCAGAGCAGATTTATCTGCCTTTTTCGTATGGCCAGTTGGCCAATGAATATGTATGCAAAACAAACTGAGGGAGCTGCTGTGGGAAGAGTGGATACAAGAGTTAGTTTTCATCCTCCTAGGCCCAGTGAGGAAAAAACCACAGCCCTGAGGTGACAGGGTTGAAATCTGAAAATCTGGGCGCAGATTTTCCTTCCTTCCCTGCCACTCAGGGAAGACGCCTCTCCCCAGGGCCAGGCATGCTGGGGATGTTCAGTAGCAACACTCAACCCTGCCATGGCACTGTGGTCCCTGAAGACAACCAGGGCCACAACACCAAGAGGTAGCATTGTCCCCATGACATACTGAATGCAATGGTCCCCCAGGACCCAGAGTGGCCAAGCCATGTCAAGCCACCCAGGTGCCTTTCAAACCACAAACTAGATCCAGATTGGTCGATCCTTATGTGTGTGCTTAAATTAGCTTTCTGGTTCAAAGCAGGAGCACATTTTTAAAGCAACTCTCCCAATCATCCATATTTATTGTACTTGCATTCAAATCACTGAGCAGTCTCCAAGGTTATGAACTGCATTCCTTTCTCACAAAGATAAACCAGAAGATGAACTCCATGAGTGTACCCAATGCACTCCAACTGCTAAGAAGTATTTAAACCTGGGAACTAGACATGGTCTAGTCTTCAGTGAAACCTCCTGCAATGCTGCTAGTGTAGATGTTGGGTCCCCAGCACCAGCTGTTCTGCTCCACAGCTCTGCTCTCGTTAAGAGGCAGGGCTTGCTTGGGCTGGCACTGCCACTGAGGCAGGGCTGTGAGATCAGGCTGGCCCTGGGGGGTCCCTGTGATGCACCTTCACTGTTCAGAGTTGCAGGAACAGCTAGCTGTGAACCAGCGTTATTAGCTCTGTGCTGCATTAAAGAGACTGCATAATCTCAAAATCTGGCTCCTCCCTGAAGACAGTACAGCTGCATTCACACAGTACAGCATCTGATCTAATAAGTCCTAGTAGACCTGAGCTGGCTCTGCATAACTGCCTCTTTCCCTCCCAGTCTTACAACAAAACCACATCTTGTCCCCACGCTCCTCCTTCTCTAGGCTCTCCCCATGCCACAGCCCACTTACCACCCCTCTCCTTTGCTTGCATCCTCCCCTAAAACGTTACCTGTATCACTCAACCTCCATGTGCTGTCGGTCTTTGAAATCTCTCAAAACCACAATTTACATGTGTTGGTAGAACTTTTCAGATATTACAGACTGCATCCTCACTTGGTGTGGCTGAGCCTCCACGCTAACAGTGCCTCATACCTTCATAGCCCCTGTAGGTGTCTAGTCTGGCCTTTGCCTGCCACTGGGAAGGAACAGGCATCCATGCTTTGGATGGTAATTGGAAAAGAGATCTTACTATTGCAAGACTGGATTCCACAGTTTTCCATATAAAATTCATCAAATACAGCTGAGCTGATCCAGTTGTTCACTTTCCACCAAAAAAAGATAAATCTTAGTCCTTCCTTCCTAGTCTCTCCTTTCCAGCAGTGCAGTTCCATCCCTTCCCTCACACTAATGAAACTTGTCAGATAATTTCATCAGCCCGTGTAACTCACTAGTTCAGCAGAAAATGATCCAATTTTTGCTGGGTTTATTTCCTGCTAAATTAGTAAAATAAATTGACTGACTGAGGGTTAACAGTTGAGTCTGTGCTACTCCCACTTTTAGGAGAAGTAAGGTGATAGATGGTTTCCCCTCTCTCTCCAAACTGCATATTTCTCTGACATATTTTTTCTGGGCTTGGTGGGGAAGGGTTCATACCTCAGAGGGTGCTTGATGCTGGATCAGGGTCAGCAATGACAGGAGGCAGCCTGACACTGACTTCAGTGCAGTTATGTAACGCTTGTATATATTGGTCCTCTTATGTGCTTGTCCTCCCCCATCACCTGTGCTGCTCATACCTCCAATTGATCAACATAATCAAAGCATATATTTCTCTGTCCTCTGTGTCCTTCTTTTCATATTTTGCTTACGTTGGGTTTACCTTTTTTTTGGGTTTTGTGAAAGACTTGTTCATCCCCCACTATGGTATACGAAGAGATATATATGTGTACAGCTCAGAGAGACCATGTTTTTGGTAATCTAAAGGATGCCATCCTAATCCCTATGTAAGGTAGGTCAACTTTATTTAGCATGCTGCTCCTCCATCCTGTTTTATTCTCATTCAGTGGACAGCCATAGGCTGTCATTCATTGTATGAATCCAAGAGGCAGAATGATTAAATTTCCTTGTGAACTTTTCTATGTTATTCCTCACTGGAGTACCTGAAAGCTTCACAAAACCAAGCTCCTTCATGCTCACAAAATCCCTATAATGGGAGAAGTTTTAATCCTGCCTTAAGGTAGATAAACAAAGGCACACAAAGATTAAAAATAGAAGTATGACTAATTTTGTGTGTCTGATCTAAGATTTGACTTTTCAAGAGCACATGTCTTCCTAGAGCATGTTTTCTATTCAAAGTACAGCTGTGATTTCAGTTTCAGCTGTGAGCACTCAGCAGGCCAGTTCCCAAGGTTTCAAGTCAGGCCCAAGGAAAACAAGGAAACAAGTATCAATGTGACAAAAGTTTAGTTTAAATAAATTGGCCAACATTGTACAGAAGCTCTGTAGTAGAGGCAAAAATACAGGCCAGGGCCATTCTGGACTCAATGACCTAAATTATTAGCTTTTCTGTAGCTTTTCCTGTACTCACTAGCTGCATGCTTTCAACTTCTACCACAGAGGAGTGATGGATACTACAGAAATCTTCTCCTGCCCTTTTTTGCTTTCACTCATTTATCACAGATCCTTCCCATGCATGCATTTTGAGGGGAGGAAATAATAGATGAGCATTATAATTACAGACTATATTAGAAAGCACTCATGCAAGAGGGTCAGTTAAATGTTAATTCTAGTGTTGCCTACCGTAGCCAAGTCAAGGAGCCAAATCCTAACAGTGACCTACAGAACAGGTTTTTCTAACAATACATGTAATTTTGTGTGCTTGATCTTACATGGGATAGATCTATATCTCTGATTTACCTTAAAATAAAAGCTCTATGTTATGTACAATGTAGGTAACAAAATGTCGGTTTAACTCAGGTACATACATAGGAGGTACAAACCAAGGCCAAAGAGCAGACCCAGATATTGTCTGGCCACCAAGTGAAGCTAAACTCTAATGCTGTGAAATAGGCAGATGACTGACTTACGGTATAAGTGACTTTTCTTTAGTAATCTTTGGACTATCAATACATAATAAATCAGAATACATTTTCATATGAAGAATATTAGGTGATAAATGTATAGAACTACTGGCTGCCAGCAAAGAGAGCAATTTATCATCTTTCTAATGCAAGGTTAGTTAATATATAGCTGGCTATCTCAGAACCTTGATAATTACAAAGCTATGCAGAGTTTGTGCTTCTACTTAAAGCTTTCAGTTCTGAATGTGCATTTCCCAGACAAGAAGATAATTATCAGCTTTTGATTAAAACAAAATTTGGATCTTACATGCCTCCTGGAAATTTCCATCAAATAAATTGGTTTATTGTATGGTTTAATTAAGTTACTTAGTATTCTCTGTACAAATTAGTCTTCTAGTTAAAAAGAATATATACTTTATTATATCTAGACATAAAAAATAGAAATCAGTTATACATGTGGATTTTTACAATCTAGGAATACTTGAAAAGTCCAAAAAAAAAGAAAGCATGCAAGAAAGAAAGAAAGCATGTCAATGCTTAGCTTTGAAAACATTATGAGAATGTGATAGCCCAGTCACAATGTCTGCACATCTGCCTCTTCATGATAATGATCTAAAAACCAAAAGTGATATTTTATTTGTACACTGTGCAAAATGTTCTAATTTTTAAATATCTCCCTCTGTTCTGAACAGTGCTGGTGTGTGAGTCCTTCTCTGACAGCAGGACAAGCAGACAAGGCTGCAATGCAGCGTGGTCCCTTGCATGGGATTTTCACTGGGAGCTGAGGGCTCCCCAGCGCATTGTGGGCGTCCCAGTGGTGTCAGCATACAAGCAAAATAGCTTTATTCCTCCAAAGGCCAGAGTTCGCTTTAACAAAGGAAACACATGCCTGTACCCCTCTTCAACAGTCAGCAAAATAACCATGGGCTTTAAATCCTATGGAGTGTTTTTGCCTTATGACTTTAAGACACAGTCCTTCTTGTCTGTCCATAGGCACAGCTACAGATTTAATCCACTCAGTCATCATTTAATGACTCAGTTACTGCCACTTTTTGGCATCTGACCTTGATAGGTTTAGACTGAAACCGAAACTATCTTTTTGTTGACTGTCACTTTGCCTGTATTGCTCTCTGCATTCCTCTGCTTTGTCACAAGTGTAAATTGTTTGCTTCAGTTTCAGTTCCTTTCCTAATGCATCACCACCACACCCTTAAAAAACCTCCAGAACGGGTTGCTTACTAGCATTCATTTTTTTGGCAAAGTTCCTCATTAGCATCTGAAGAACTTTCTTCTCAATTTCAAAGAAATGTCCTCTTAAAACTCCTTTATTTGTCGTAGGCATTGTGCAGGTCATAAGGCAGAGGTATCAAGGTACCAGCAGCCCATCAAACTGATCAATACTAGAAGTGAAGTTGGAAAAGGACATATTCTCATTAGACCAAGTCACAAAGCTGGAAAATTAAACATTAGTCCTTCTTTGTAAACATAAGCAAAGAATTTCAAAGATATGCACAAGCTGAGAATAAATGCTTTCAAAAAAAGTTTAGTTCAATATGTGAGAGAAAATGGAGCTAGTGCATAACAGCGGAAGGAGAGAGGAGAAGTGATAGAAAGACAAAGGTGGATAAAATGTCATATATGGGACAAGAGGTGGCATGGAATAAAAATATAACATCAAACTAATATAACTTTGGAGTAGTACATGGGACCTGTTTCAAAAATTCATGATGAGATGCTGTTCTGTAATGTACAAAAAGAGTGTCCTCACAGGAGAAACGATCCACCATGTCTGGGTCAACTTCAGAAAGATACTACATAGACAGCTTCTTAAAAAGAATCTAAATGAGGAATCTAAGAGTTAAATCTTTGCAGGCAGCCTGGAGACTGAGTACTTAAAGACACCACTTTATAGGCACAGAAAAAACACATCATCTTTCAAAGAAGGCTATGTAAGGGCAAAAAGCCACTAAACAGCAGGGTATAGAAGACTTTAGTGGCAGGAAGACATCATTCAAACAACAAAAGCTATGTCCAAATGAGGAACATAGAAAAGACTATAAACCATGGCAGTTCAAATGTGAAANAAGAGTTTGAGGAGAAAAGCTTGCACAAGCACAAAACCAAAACAGACTATAACTTCTTTCTTGAACGTAGCAGGAGCAGAAAGCTTGTCAAGAGTCTGTCAAGCTAGTAAGATAACCTGGATATGCAAGGGGTACTAATAAGCTAAGACAATAACAAAAAAGCTAAATATATTTTTCACTTCTACGGTTACTATGGAAGAGACTTACAAAGTTTGTACCCCAAAACTCTTTGCAGGGGAGTCACCAGATGGATCTCAAACTGAAGTACTGAGAAGCTGTTATGGAACAAATAGGCAAAACAAACTAACAGAATCATAGTCTTCAATCAGGAGCACAAAAGAAACTCAAGCATGAAATAACTAAGATAATAACAATGGTATGTTACCTCTCATTTTAAAACTGCCTTGATAACTCAAGTGTAGCATGTAGGAAACCTGGCATCAATTTTCAAAAGGATTTCACAGAGTATCTTGGAAACAGCAAACAAGGTAAGTTGGTGTCTACACTGAGGAATAACTAGAATATAAGAAAGAATTTGTGACAAACAATATAGTGAGGAAGAGTCACCACACATTTTAATAAAGGAGCATGCACCTCACGGACCTATTGAGACCTTTGAGGGTGTCAGCAAGTATACAACCAAAAAAGGTCCAGGTGATACTATTCATGTGGATTTCCAATAGTTTCTCACCATAGGCTCTCGAGGATATTAAGCAACCTGGAAACAAAAAGGCATTCTCTGGTGAAATATTGGAACGAAAGGGTAGGAGAAAACAGTTTTTACAGTAAAGGGAGATCACCAGGGAATTTCTGCCAGTAGGTGAAGTGGCATGGTGTGTTGATAATTCTAAGTTATTCAGTCCAGTAAAGATAAGGGCTGTCCTCTGAAGAATTTCCTGTAAGCAGGAAGAGCTTACAAGAGTAAGTGACTATGCATTAAAAAGGCAGATAAAATTCAGTAGACATTAGTGTGAAGTTACATACCTAAGAAAAATTATCCTAATTTTGCAAATAGAGTGGTAGGTGCTGAGGTATCCATTATGAGTCAGGAATGAGATCTTGTGGACTTCATAAATAGTTCAATGCAAACATGAGATCAGTGCTGTAGAAATCAAAAAAGCAAATCAAAGACTTTACTTATTTCCTGGCAGACTAGCACAAGCAAGCACTCACTCTACTGTAATAACAGTATTTAAAGCCCAAGTCAGTGTCTCTCCTACTGGAAGCAAGCCCACAGCCCGTCTGTCTCTCCTCCTTGTCATGGGAATTCTGTTCACTTTTCGCCTTTGCTCCACAAGCAGGAACAACACACACAGCTCATAATTTCCTCGTACAAGTCTAATCTTTGCCACTGGTTGTCCCTGATAGTGCTCAAATACTCTACTAACCATCCTGTTTGTAACCTGCTGAGGGAATAACTTTGTTGGCAGTGCACCGAAGCTCCTATGCTGGCTCCCAGCAGCTCGAAATGAGTGGCCTGTCACGCTCTTCAGTAAAGTTAAACCTTAAGTGTATTTTATAATGTCTGTTTAGAAACTCTTCCTATTAGGTTATTTAAAAAAAAAAAATCAATCATATTAGTGCAATTGGGAATAAAAGTATAGTTTGCTTAAATGGCTGTCATCTACCTTTTCCTAAATACTAATTGCTTACTGGTATTAGTAAGATTGCAAGAATATTTGACTTCTCAGGTATTTGGTGAAATTTTTGTTCAAAAGTCTGCATTTTACAAGGCACTATTTCAAATCTCTAATAGAATCAGTAGTGTAACATGAGACTACCAAAACGTTTGCCTCTTCAACCCTTGTAACTTCTGTGTCCTAAAGATGTATACAGCCACAGAGAAGATGACAAAGGGAACAAAGATTATGTATTTCCCTAGCCGAAGGCAGTTATTTTTTTGTTTGGTGCAGTAAGCTTCAAATATGTTCAGTAATAATGCAAAGAGCTAACTTCAGCATCAATAAAGCAGCATAATTTAATGAACAATCCTCTAATAAGCTAGACTTCCTTATAAAACTTCATAGTTGCTCTGGAACATAGATAGAGGGTTATATGTTTATTGTATAGTGCATGAGAGTAAAATTTTTGTAAAATGAAAAGAGATAGAAATCCAAAGGTTTCATATCCTAGGGCAATTCGTGAAAATATTAAGCTTCCTAACTTTCAAAAAATTTATTTTCCAAATGTATTTTTGTAAGATATAGAAATAACTGAACATTATCCACAGGGCATTTTGGAAACTCTGAAAGAGAATAGAGAATTATCCCACAAATCCTCCCATAAAATTTTTGTCAGAATTTTGAGAGAGATACCCCAGAAATGCCTTTGGGCACATCACTGACGTTATTTCCGGGCTAATTAAGGATGTATGCTCTCTCCCAATGGGATGAGTGATGTGGTAGGTTTAACCAGGTCTTGCCAGGAAAATGAAAATATGTGCCTATTTCAATACATCATCTCTTCTTGGCAATATGCATGGTAAGCTACAGTTAGTCACCATCCAAATTTGCACAAAAGCACAGGTATGCATAGGGGCATGTATGCTTTGAACCTGCAAAATGTTCTATCTGATGTAGCATGGGTTTCCACTCCATCCATCTTTTCCGTAGCTATTCAGTCTCTGAAAGTAGTAACACTAATGTTATTCTCTCTTCTTTCCCTCCTTTGCCCTCTTTTATGAAGTGACGAAAATGTAAGAAAAAAGAAATCCATAAAAGCAGGTGTGCTTGAGTAATCTTACTGCAAGGCAAGAACAGACATGCATGTTACACTAGCAGCAGGCACAGCTCCGCTGTGAAAGGTGAGAACTGAATCCATCCCTTACATTGGGTCATGCCCCTCCAAGGTTTTACAGCTCATGGCTGCAGAGGAGGGATGAATCATAGAAATGTTGGTTGGAAGGAACCTCTGGAGGTGTTTGGTCCAACCCATGGCTTGAATAACATTGGACTATTGCCAGCAGCAGATCAGATCAGCCACAGCTTTGTCTGGCCAAGTCTTGAAAACCTCCAAGGATGGGGTTTCCACAGCCCCTCTGTGTAACTTGCTCCAGTGCTACTCTACCCTCCTAGTGAAGAAGCTGGTTTATTTTGGGGTTTTTTGTCTAGATGGGAGTGGAAAGTAGGAAAATGTTACGTCATCATAAAAAACCCCATACTATATAAGCTGCATATCCTAATTGCAGTGTCATAGTCTCTCTCTGACTTCAGGAAACAGCAGTGGCAACTTACAACAGCAAAGAGCATATGAAGTAGGGTGCCATGATGGAACAGTGAGAAGCAACATGGTAGCTAACAGAGTGACGAAGGAGTGAAATTTCCCTTCTGCCCTCCTTGCAAAGCTGCCCCTGTAAAAACAAAACAGAACATTCCCCTTTGTTACACAGCCCACCACTCATTATTCTTGAAAACAGCCTGCCTCAACCAGGTAGGGTTACAAATAGAAGATGACATAGGAAACATCCTGGTTCTGGACCCCCTGTGCTACACTGGAGCACGCAGGGCTTTGACTGAAATGCCTCAAGAAACTGAAGTCAGATTTAGGCTACAGTGGTTGAGCATTGGTGCTTTAAGGTGGAAATCAAAGTTTTCATAGACTGAGGACTTAGAAGGAGGCACAATTTAATGGCTTAAATCTTTGGCAGAATTAGAATGCAATGGGGAAATGTGTGTGTCTAAATTCACTATTATTTCAAATATTTATTTGTTGCTCTTTTCTTTTCTAGATTTGAAAACAGTCTGACAATCAAGTCTCCCCAGATACTGCTCCCTGAGCCTAGGACACAGGCGTGTCAGCTTGAATCATGCTGCCTCCAGCCCTCTGAGTGTTTCCTCGTCCAGAGAGAGCGAGCAGCTACATTCTGACAGTTTCAATGGGAGGTGTCAGCCTGTTTCCAGAGCTTTCAAAAGACATTCCATCATTTCGTGAATCATATCATTGTGTGGAACCTCTGAGATAATAAGACTATGAATATCAACTCGTGACACTGCTTGGCTCAAAGACAGGGAAACATGGGCATTCCCTTCTACACAGATTTTGCAGGGGAAGTAGGGAAAATCCTGTTGTCTGTAAAAGACTTTTCTTGGCTTCATTTGCAAGAATCTGGATGCTACTAACAGTGGGCAAGACAGAACTGGTCAGCCACAGATTGCACATCTCAACACAGCTTTGCTCTGCTTTAAGCTTCTGCATAGAATTGTGAAACAGACAGTCAACACGGGATGTGAAACCTGCTAAAGTTTACTAAGGGCATTAGACTGAAATAGTTGCAATAAAACGATCTCACTTTAATTGAAAGACTAATTTTTCCTCTTATTGCCAAATTGAATGAGCCTATGAGACTGTCTGAGTCTAGATTTTAGCCTACACAGATAGGATGACTCACCTACAGCTTACCCCTATGCAAAGGAACATGATAGTCATTGGGATGAAACTGATCTGCAACAAAAAAATTAAGCTTCCAAGTCCTACACTGCAGATTGGCTTGACCATTTAGAATCCTAAATGTCATTGAAAATTCTTTATACTTCAGCTTTTATTTTGGAAAACAGGAGTTTGGACCTAGCAGAGATTCTGACAAAATTGCCATATGGAGCTTCAACTATCACTTTATCTCACTCTTCAAAATAGCACTTCTGAGTTGTACTGTGAAGCAGGTTTTATATTTGCACACTTATCAAAAGGTTTTATTCAGTAGCTGCTACTTCATTTGGTTCAGCCACTGCCCTTCAGGCCCAATCACACTCTGGTATTTGACCTCTTTATATAAAAACTACACAGTGAAAACAATAAAACCCAAACCCCCAGTANGGTGATACAAGAGACTAAACCATTTTTTACCTTGCCTAGATTGTTCTACATGTGGTATATATTAAAATTCTCAGCATTTACATATCATATGTCATATGAGAGCAACAAATTACTTTAATTGGCTCAAGTGTGAATTTTGAATGAATGGAATTATTTTTTCTTTTTTTTTAGGTGTTTAAATGTAACAGAATTTATTTTTCACATTAAAAGGCCACATGTTCTAAGGGAAATCCCTTAAATAAAAAGATAATAATGTAAAAACTTTTTAGCATCCAGCATTTCTAGTCTGAGCAGAGAGAGTTCAGCAGGTTCTTACGTAAAGTAGTTCAAATCCTATATGTGAAAATATCTGGAGAAATCATTCCCCTACCACTTGAATTGCTCATTCAACAGGCAAATATTTTCAGCGTATACAAAACAGAGGCTGTAGCCCACCTAGCTGCCTACATCAGTGCAAAGGAGAGCCAGCAAATGTAACCTCCATGGTACTGCATTGCGGCAGAACGAATTCAAGTTCTCTAATCAAAATATTCCACTTAGGGTTTTAGATGAGCTTGGCGCTCTCAGTGATCTGGACACATTCCAGTGTAAACTATTTTTTTTTAAATAACAACATAACAGGAGGGAGGAGTAAACAGACAACATAGACAATAACTTGCCTGTTGTGAATTTGCTAAGTATTTCTTAAGTATTAGGCCCAGTTCTGCACAATACCAAATCAAGGCTCAACTTTGTTGACTCAGAAGATGTCTAGAGCCTGTTCTTTTCAATGATATTCTGCATTTATTTACACAGAAAAGACAGAGTTTCTCTCCTGGTGACACAGGCACCAAGGAAGAGGCTGCTACCTCTGTTGAGGCAGTCTTCCTTCTTTGTAAAATTACCTCAGCCTGAAGCACCTGGGCGGGGACTCCACAGAATTATGAACATAGATTCAAGGAGTGAAAAACATATTTTTTTCTTTCTTAAGCACAGGTATCTGCCCTGGTATCATCGTCTACACAGAACTAACCTGAGTCTCAGCATTTGTATTTATACCTCAAGGGAAGGACAGATTTCAGACATGATAAAATTTGTTACAGGCTAGAGAGCCATAACATATAGCCAGCCCCTCTGGGGGAATGGGAATTCCCTTCTTCTCCAGCTTTTGTGTCTGCTTTCCTCATACAGTCCCCTCCAAATCTCTGCAATTAAACTTGCCAGGGATCAGCTAACAATGACATAGCATCCAGGTACATACCTCAGAATTAATCCTCAACAGTGGAGTAGAATAGGCAAGTATGATAATTAACAGTCACAGCAATTAAAGCGATTTCATGTTGTGATATTCATTCTCAGCAGTAAGGAAATTCGAGTTGATTTCTTCTGACTGAGCGCCAAGATAGCCAACATGACACTGAAAGATTTAACACAGCAACTTGCAACACAGAAAATCTGCCTCCTCTCTTCTGTAAAAAGAAGAATGAGGCGACACGCAGAGTTCTTACTCTGATCTATATTGTGCTTTCCTCTGCTGTACTGCTTTGGCCTACATCAGGTCAAAAATACTGTAAGATACAGCATGCTAACCAACTTTATTTCTATTCTCTGATATGCTTATGTTCACAACCTGTATTTAACTACATGTTAAAATACAAGCAAAAGCTAGGGACTGTGTTCTTTGCTACATCTGGCAGTGAAATGTAAGAAGAAAGCCAAGCAAACTGAAAGAAGAACTGCCAAACTGAAAATGCATTCCCCTTAAGCATTCCACAAAATGTTGGTCACTTGTTACAGATCTTGGAGGAAATACCAGTAGATTTCTGTGACCCAGAGCAAAGAGGAGTCAGGGCATTGGCACAGTGGAACTGGGAAAGACATCTTTACAGGGACTGGAATTATACAGCTAATCAAAAACAGAATACAGATACTCCTATCACCAATATCTGTGTTGTATCATTTGTTCTTATCAGGCAAAAAAGGCAACAGATAAAACAAAGATAAACTAATGCACAAGCTCTTCCTCTGCAGAGTTATAGAAACAAAGCGAGCCAAGCTAGCAAAATAGTAGTTTCTACTGTCATCTACGAAAAGCGCAGTGCTGTTGTTTGGAAATATAAATTGTATGTCTAGGCTTGAAATAATTCAGAAACTGTAATTTATAATATATATAGATATATGTATTATATTGCATAGATATTGCATAATATAGGTATGCAAACATATAAATTCTATTAAATAGATATGTTCCATGTTTTAATCCATAGAAGCATTCATACTGAAGAGTATAAATGTTTATAGGATTTGACTGGAATAAAACAAATCTGAGTTTATTTGAGGGCTTTCCTGCACACTATCTGCATGATCTTGGGACGCTTCAGAGGCAGTCATATATTTTCCCGTGCAGATGAGGAATCTCACTCATGCTAATAGCCCCTTCTTTTATGTTCTTTTCACATAGGTTAAATTATTTGCAAACCTATCTATCTGCAGCATCAGTCATTCATTCCACAGGACTCAAATCACTAAGTATAAAATCAGTTAATGACACTTTTCTTCTTATGTATCTCTATTTCCCCACCCTTTGTCTTGATCAGATTAGAATATGTCTGGGTGACCTCTCTTAGTATATACCTGTAGAGTGCCTAACACAAAAGGAACCCAAATTTGGTTGGCATATGTCATTCTAACAGTAGCACAAGTAGGCTGAGAAAAACCTTCTGTTTGAATAGTCCATCTTCATAAAATACTCTAAAATCAGAGGGGCTTTTCCTTTCCATATCTAGTTTAAAGCATTCACATAATCGATGATCATGCAAAATGGAAGTGAGAGTGAATAGACCGGATCTTTTCCATTTCCTTGAAGTCCCAACACACAGAAGAGGAGAGGGTGGATTCTCTGTCCTTTACACAGCAGAAAAGGAAGGGAAGAAGGAAAATGCAGGACACTTCTCAACTGACTGTCAAACTCCAGGAATCTTCAAAGAAGATTTTATGTCCTGGTTCATTGAAGATCTGTAGCGCACAGAGCTGCAATGATCTGAACTTTCTATGTACAGTGTATAGCAAAGAACTTAAAGGTTTTGCATATGAGCAATAGAGAGCTAAACATAGTCACTTAGCAACTTCTGACATGTCTCGGTGAAACAAATCATGCTTCCAGATGAAATTCATCTTTGAATATCCTGGTTACCCTCAGCAGAAATTCCCCCATTTGGCAACAGCATAATTTCAGTGTCTACATACAGGCTGGATGCTAGCAGCTCAGCCAGGAATTAGAAGACAGATATGAATAATGTCTGGTGCTCACTAACACTCATCATAGCCAATGAACAGAGGCTGGTGCATCTCTTAGGCTAATTATATGTGCTGTGACTGAATTAGAGAATAGGCATGGTAACCCTTGTAAAATAGGCTATGACTTTGCAGGTCCAGGTGAGGACAATTATATCAACCCATACTGCTTAAAATGGGTGAGCCAGGGAGGCCAGGAGGACTGGTGTTACAAAGGTACGGACAGGCCATGCAGAAAACAAAAACTAAGGAATAGATGCAGTAATAGTTTAGTACAGTTGCAAGTTGTTTAGGTTTTAGTGATCTGGGGTGATCTCGGCACTTTTTTTTTTTTTTAATAAATGTAAAACACTTTTGGAGAGAGTAAAGATTTTTGCTCTGCTGCAGCAGTTCCTAGACCCATTTATGAAAAGTATGGATTCTAATAACCACATCTTCTTTTCAGTTTCATCTCAACAGTTTAGTGATTCTTCTCCACAAGGTGGCAGAAAGACCACACAGTTGACCAATAATGGTTATAACAACCTCTGTCTTGTCACGGAATTACCACTTTAAAAGTCCTACCACCCAAGCGAAATAAATCCCTAAACAATTAATTCTATGTTAATTGGAACAGTGCAATATATCCATATGATATAACAAAGGTTTAAGGAAGAAGATCACAAACAGAAGAGATTAAACTGCTTAGTCATCATGACCTACTCAAACATCATTATGCAAATTAAGGCTTTGCATAAATGCCGTCCGGTGATACCTTGGTTATCTGAATAGAAATGGATATGAAAGCAATTTGGATAAGAAAGAGGATCATATTTTAATATAAATGAAACCAGCCTGGAGGGCAATAACCTCACGTTGGAAGAGTTTTCAGATAATAAAGCTTCAGAAAAAGAAGCTCAAGATAAAGTGGCTTTTAAAGCGTAAGTTTCAAGATGGGTAATGAGGGCACAGGGCATGTGCGGAAAGGCCCCCCCAGACCCGGTTCACACAGGGCTGTGCCTCTGGCCATGAAATGGGGTAACGCTCATGTGCCTGTCAGACAGGAGCATGGCACAGGCAGTCAGCTCTCGGGGAGTGGGGCTGGCCTGGGAGGAGATCGCTGGGTGCGGAGGGAGGCAGGCAGGCAGAGCAAAGGCTGCCTGGCCGGCTGGCAGCAAGAGCCTTCTGGCAGGATCCAGGATTGAGGGCAGGGGCAAGAGCAAGACATGAATTCAGCATGAAGCATGGTACTTGGGATCATGGTAACAGACTGCAGCCTGAAGCAACTTGTGAGCTCACCCCCATCCATGCCTGGCGGGCTGGGGCGCCCTGCTGTGCCACAGAGGGGATGAGCTTGAAGCCCCGCTGCCTGGCCAGGGCCCTGCAGTGCACCACAGGCTCCCCCCTTACAAAAACGTTGTAAGTCACTTCTCTAAACTAGAGATTACATTTCTGTTCCTCTCCTAGATTTGCCTCAACTGGCTACAACCGATCCCTGCAGTTCAGAAGGGAAGCAATTCTTGCCCAACACCTTATTTTTTGATTGCTCCCCCCAGATATCTCTCTCAGTGTCCCTCTGACCCTGGTTTTTTACAACAGTTAAAAAGATGTGCTGCATACACAAAAGAATCCCTCTCTACTTCTATACCAGATCCTCGCTGGTTCATCTATACCTCCAATCAATAAACTGCAATTTCCCCCTTGAGGATCAGCAGTAGGAAAATCCTCACACCCTCCAGGAAGGCCTCCAGTCCTGGCATACCATACGAGTAACTGGCCTTTTAAGAGGCTTAAAAAAATAACAATTTATGAAATATCTTTTAGTGGAACCAACTGTTGTAGTTATTTCAGAATAAAATAAGAAGCAAAAGATAACCAGAAGTCAGGGCAAAGCCAGTTAAAATGGACAGAAGCATTAAAGCCAAGTACACAGCAGCGATGGCAGTAAACACAATCATGTGCTGAGAAGGCCTGACACGACCTTGTCTCAGTGACAAACATCCTTTTCAGCTTGTGAAAATGTCCGTGGTTTTTTTGAAAAATTATCCCAAAGTCTGTTGAAGCCAGAAAATCAAATTAAGAGAGCATTTAAAAATCAGCTTAAAGTGATTAACATTTTTGTGAAGTGTGAAAAAAGGGATTTTTAAATCACTTTTGCTCGTCAGGAAGAAAGTACATCATCTTACTGAATGTGTTGCCCACACGCAAACAGAACAGCTACAAGAAGCCAGGCTGTGCTACATGAAAGCTTCAATGTCCACCGTAGTGCCACAGTGACTGCAGCCTCAGCAGTGTCATCCCTCCCTCCTGCTCTGGCCCTAGAGATCGGAGAAATAGGCTTGTGAGAAGTTGGCCTTTTTTGTGCAAACCTATCAGACTTGCAGAGGGACCCCCATTTCATCTCTGTCTTGTCCCTGTGATCTCAGCTGTCCGACCTAAGAAGCAGGACTTTTCTGCCTTTCCCTCTGTTCTACAATCAGCTGAGCCAGACCTAAGTTAAAAAATTAATTCACTGAAATACATTAATATGTTTGGGATGCCACAAGAAAACCTTGCAGTATCCTTTATTGGATTTTGGATTTTCAGTTTAAAGCAGCCAGAGTCCCTGAGATAATTTAGTGGAGTTTAAGAATATCTTCTGTTTATACCAGTGGGACTGTGCATATACAGAGATATTGCCCTACATCTAAGAGAAGCCAGGGCATTTAACAAGATTGTCCTCACAGGAAGAGAAAGCACATTTCAAGTGCTTCTATTTCACGTATGAAAAAGATGAGTCTTGTTTATGACCTAAGCTGGAAAAAAGGTGATTTTGCAGCTGAAATTCAGGAGGCAGGGATTTGTCACCCTGATGGTTCATAGGTTCTCCACATGGTCTCAGGTGAGTTGCGTCTCTGCTCTCACCTGGGAAATGATGGAGGCAGCGTGTCACATCTGCTTCATCTGTGCCTTTCTGATCTACTTAAATCATCTTCTCTTTAGGACAGGAACAAATGCTGAGGGCTCGCTTTTTCTTAAGGGACGAAGACTAATAAGGTTAACATCAACAAAATGCCCTTCCATGCTTACGCTAAACTATTCACGGCGCCACAGAGGAGAGAGGAAATAACAGCACAGCAGGCCCTGCACAGGCTGTTGAGTGGGGGAGCTTCTGCTCTTCTACTTTCACCCTGATCCCCAAGAAATTTGGTATCAGAGATAAGAAGGAAGTGTATCAGAGCAGGCCAAATGTTCTCTTTTCATGAAGATGCCATCTCCAGAGTATGCTAGGTCTGTATTTTCAAGTCTAGCCAAACAGGGTCAGTACTGATTCTCCCCAGTCTATATTGCAAATTCTCCCCTTGATAAGCACCCCCATGCTATACCAGGTGGATGCTCGTTCTGACTGACAACTTTTAGGCTTTCACACTGCCAGAAGATGGGGCACACAGGAATGAAGAAAATGAAGCAGTACACTGGCTTTAAGTCCTTTCGCTGAGACCTTGCAGTCTTCTAAAACTGCCTGGTTTTGGTGCTAAATACTTAAGTTACTCACTAAGAACAGCCTGCTCCCTCCCCCAGAAAAATGAGCTGGAGGAAACCCTGCAAATGGTTCCCAGCTTTTGACATAGGTGGTTTCACTATATAAGGGATAATCTACTTCACAAATCCACTTGTTATAGTTAATGGGCATCAGGGTGGTACAGAGAAAATTATAACCAAATGGGCTTAGGTAAAATGAAGGTAACTTACCGGAGCACTACACAGAAGGAAGGCGCTTTGCTACCAAGCAAAAGCACAACAGATCTGATACAGCCATTACTGATCATCCACACACAGCTGTAACTGCCTTACCCACTCTCTGCAAAACTGAGGATAGCTTTATGCGCTCTTACCTAGCAGCTATCATTTAGCGTCATACCCGGATAAATAGTATAAAGTCCTAAAAGCAATGCAGTCAGGAGCGTCCCTTGCAGATGTTTTTTTCTGTGACATCTTCACAGATGATTTATCCCAAATTAACCTGTTTAACTAAGTGTGGCAGAGACAGCATGGCTACATCTTTCTTATTCTCATAAACATTATCTGAAGTGCAATCAGGTTTGCAATTCTTTAAAAGAAAGTCCCAACCCTGTCATAAAATGTGACAAATCTGATCAATTGTCTAAAAATATGAAAGCATTTATAACACTGTGTATTCATTTTCTGGGAATACTGGAAAAAAAAGGAAGAAATTAATGCAACCAGGAATTTAGCAAATTCTATAAAAATCACATAGACAGGAAGAAAATTTGCTCAGTGTCAAATCCTTAGTCAGTTAAGCTCTAATTGCACTGTAGTTTAAGATGGAAATGACTTACAGAGCTCATCAAATTTATGTCACTGCAAGGGCTGTCACAGAAGTTGTATCAGATAGTAAGCTGAGGATACATTTGTTCTCAGCAAAAAGGCCAAGAAAAAAATGTATCTTCTTCCTACATCCATCAGTTGAGGCGAGAACACATAACTGGTTTAGAAGATAAGGCAATAACTAATTCAGTCATGTGGAAAGAGCTGCCATGAAATCCCTCCCACCACCCACAACATTTTTCCACCCACATTGTTTGTGCTGCTGCACAATCCCCACCTAAACTTTAAGAAACTGAAATTCATCTCTTGGCAATCCTAATGCTTTGTTATTTCAACCCACGATTCTTTGCTTTGTTGGCGGCATAATACGTTAACGACAATGAAATCACTACAAGCCTAATTCAAGACCTTCAGATGTCCACAGCAGCAATCGCTTGGAAGGGAATATATCCTCATTAGAGGGGAGAGGATTTTCAATCAATAACTGTCAGCTGTACATTTTCTTAAACATGCTGTCAATGTTATTTCTCTCCTTCCTTATATCAGTCAAATGTTTTTCATACTCACAAATGTGAGAGCCATTTAGTCACTCCATGCATCTGTTTGGATTTTAGTTTCTCCGGTGAGAATGACAACAAGGAGGCCAACATTGACTGTGATTTTTCTATTATCTGTATACACATGTAGTAGAAACTATATTGAGACCACAAACTCATTTCACATTCTGTAGGTCACTGAACAGCTGCTGGTAATGATTTTTGCTCACTAACGACCTAGGTTATATTTGAATCAGTGCCCTAGAGGTGAAAAACTCTGTATTCCATTACTGATCCCCTGAGTCATAAAATCCCTTGATAATTTTTTTTTTCGAGGTGGCTTTTGCAGTATTGTCATTTATTATCTTATAAAAATTGCATGTTCATCAAGCTTCAGAAAAATGCATAATAAAAAGCTGCATGTATAAGAGATGGAAGCATTTGCATTAAACGACCCTCAAAATGTGGCAATACAACCGAATCAACACTATATAACAGTCAAAGGGGTTGGAAGTACGAGGCTTGCTACCCATTGAAAGGAAATATTCTGTCAGGAAAATAGAATTGTATAACCAAATATATGAACAAGACATTATTCCTGGCACAGTCAAAAAGCTATACTAAATGAATTACAACTTTGACTTTTAGTCCCATCCTTAGGTAATACTCCAACATACATCACTCACATACCTAAGTTAACTTGGCTGTTTCTATTGGGGAAGTATACTTCTTCTAGTAAGGTATTATACATATCATTTGCCATGTTATGACCTCCCATGCATTACATACACAATTCTCCCACTCCCAGTGTGGGATTAATTAAGAGAAACACCCAGGCTCTTAGGGGAAAAAAAAAAAAAAACAACCAACTGTACTGCGAATCTTAAAAACACAGACTTGTGTAAGAAATGTAGCAAGGGGTTAAAAAGACAGAGATAAGTGCTTTGGTGTCTCAATGTACCAGTGCTTTTCAAATATTAGACTCTTCCTACCTGCTGTGCTTAGCTTCAAAATTCAGCACTGCCACAGGGAAAAAAAAGAAATCTGTTTGCTTTTTCATCCATGTACCACATGGCTTTCACTTTCATCAAAACACAGCAAAAGTGTCACAGGAGAATCATTCCCTTGGCTGCCTTAGCACTTCTGATCTTTGACCTCCACTGGAAATGGATTCCAGGCACACTTCTGCCTGACAAGTGAACTGTGTAAAATCTTGATGAGGTGTGTGTTTTGTTTTGTTTGATTAGCAAGCCCTAAAATCGAGGGAAAGCTTTGTCTAACAACTAAAAAAGCCCACTTTCTTTATCCGTGCTTTCCCTTTGCAAATTTACTGACCTAGAACAGCAAATGCTCTCTTCTGCATAGGTAAAAAGCACATTAGTACATCAAAGTGGCATTTTAGCAAGATACAAAGAGCAACAGCTACACGTGCAGACCTTGTGGCAAAAGAGGAAGGCTTAGAGCCATGACGTCATAAATCTCAGCAACTCCCGCAATGCACTGAACGCATACGTGCAACATAATGAATCTGCTCCCTGGAGGAAAAGCTTAGGAGCAGGAGGAAAGAAAAGATTATTTTTAGCTAAGGGAACCCTTTGTCTTAGAGCATTAAAAATCCTTGAGTTGGCTTCTCACAATAGGAGCCTTGTGCAGTGCTCTACTTTTAACTCATGGAGTGCTGTAAAAGGTAACAATTACAGAGCAAAGTGGCACTTTCTGAACTTGCCTATTTGCTTTTTATTTGATGTCCTTTTGGCTCTGGTTAGAATTTTGCACATATCAAAGCTTCAGATTTTAGCCATAGAATTCAAAGATCTTTTTCTTATCCATTACCAAGTTACACATTTTCATGAGTAACACAGACCTAAGCAATAGGAGCAATAAGCATCATTTATTAGCCTGAGAGGTTTAAAATGAGATACCTAAAATCAAACTGAAGGTCCATTCCCATTTGAACATTTTGTCTAGTGAGACACAGATCACCCTTTCCCTCTAATGCCAAAGAAATTTGATTCTACGTCCATTAATAATCCCAGATGTCAGCCATAGACAACATTCTCATCAATCATTGCATTAAAGCACTGACCAAAAGATATACCTATAAAAGAAGAAAACACGCTTCCCACTACCTTAATGTCTTTAATGTGTTTTCANTAATTGCTTTAATGTGTTTTCAAGATTTTAAGCCATTTTGCTGAAGGCTACTTTTAGTAAAGTGAAGAGACAATTGCATATACATCTCAGCTGCAAAAAATTTGCTTTTGTTTAGCAAAGAAAAAGAAGTCTTACAACCGATTTTAGCTGCATCCTAGATACTCCCAAGCAACGTACTACATTTTGTAGTATACCTAGGTGTTTGCTAGGGCTGATTTGGATAAACTTTGACCTGACCTCTAGTACACGTGGAAGAGCCGCAACTTCCTACTCTTGCTCCGTGTGCTGGGGTGGCCTGGCATAAGTTTGTTAAATGGTATAACAAGGGTACGTCTACATCACACAAATCAAACCTGAGGTGAGCTACCCAAGCTGCCTCCAAAAGCATTAAAGTACCAGAAGACAGACACATCAGTGCAGTATTAGTCTGACTAATAAGCAGGGCTAATTAGTCTATATAGCAGCTTGTACTAACGAATTTCAATGAAAATGGACTAAATCTAATTATCTAACAGTTTTTCTGATCAAGAGCACAAATGCAAAGTGTTACTATGAGTTTGCTGGTCCACAGTAACTGTCCACACATTTAACCTTTCAGTCCAGTTCATATGAGTTTCATTCCCCAACCATAACCCTAGAACAGGCCTCCTGACCAACCATCTGAGAAGTTGTGCCAAAGACTGAAGAAGGAAGATGTGGAACTACTACAGGTGGTTCTTTACTTTAGGACACAGCTGGTGAACAGAAAAAAAACATGTGCCACTAACATCACACCATAGTTGTTCTGTACATTACTGACTTCTGCTTAGGGCAACCTTTTAGAAATAGAAGTACAAGATAATGGCAGTGGCAATCAGAGTTACTCTGGTGGGGAAGGAGGAGAGAAGTATTTGCCACCCTTCCTCTATCAAAAATCCCTCACTGTGCTGGCCCACATCATTGGACAGCTCTTGGAAATCAGATGTCCTCAGCGACCCAGCTGGAGGCACAGATTATAATAGATTCATCATGTACCTGCCACACACAAATGATGGTAC
>VYZW01038714.1:1942-17997 GCA_013401315.1 Balaeniceps rex | reverse complement strand
AGGCTGGAAAGGAAAGAGAGGCCTGGGAAAAATGAAGGCCAAGCTGTCAGTCTCCAATATCTTGTCTGTATAACTCAGAGGGCAAAATTGACGGGAAACTTGCCAGCAAGCAATCTGGAGGCAAACATTCATTTTCAGGGAGCTTCAAACTGAGTTTTTGCCTGGAAAGTGCCTCCCAGTGAGATTTTTCATGGAATGGATTTATTTTCCTTCTCTGGCCCATTCTGCTTTAGGTCCTGAATCCAGCTTGTTATTGAGCCCCTCTGCCACATTCTCCCTCTCTCTATGTGTTCAGAATAAGGCTTACCTTCTTATCATGCAAGGTTTTTTTGTGAAGACCTTTCAGTTAATTAAACAACACTTCTCATTCAGTAAACATTATTACCAGCTAAACCAAGTACCCTTTACTTTGGTTGAGACAATTGTGTTTCTCTATGGCTTTTTTCTTTAAAGAGAAAAAGGAGATGTTCGTTCGTCTCTTCCTGATTTTCTCTTTCAGACAGCTGAGGGCTACTTTAGCTCACGTGTGCTATGGACAGTCTGCTTTAAAGGACCTTGGAAGGTGGAGTTTTGATCAAAGAGGACCTCTTTTCATTGACTGACATGAATAATCCTATTTTTGAATTTTGGAAACTCTGGTATGAATATCTCATTACACACTGGGTCTAGGAAAGCAGACAAATAAACAAGGACCAGTTAAATCCTATTTACTGAAATGATCTCTCTGGGTATTTGGCAGTAAGAACAAAGGCTGTCCACCTGGCACCCAATACGAATTTGAAATGATTGGAGCTGATTCTCAGATGACTTCCAGTACACAGCCAGTGCTGACTTTCCCATCTTCCCCAACTGCAGCTATGGGGGAGAAAGACAATCTCTTCTCATGCAAGGGAAAATGCCTTTCTTTATGGATTTCTGAGGATTTCACAGACATACTCCAAGGCCACTGACAAACAGGTAAGGAGAGAGAATAATCTGTATGATACTAAACGTTAAATGACTTTTACAAAAAAAACCCTGTTATCCTTTCCCTTATGACACACCATTTCCTCTCTGACTTTTCCCTATCCTAACTGCCCTCTGTCTAAATAAATGCTAAACTTGACCAGCTGGAATTAATGAGCACTTTAACAAATCATGTAAAAATATTACAAGTTTTGAAATATAAACTGATGTTATATTCCATATTGAAAAGATAAAGAATACAGTTATGACATCTCTTTGAAAAAATTTAGTACAAAAAAGAAAAAAAGACAAGAAAAAAAGAATAGAGAGGATGGTGCTTTGATATGAAGAGAAATTTAGAGAAAAAGTGGCGTACTTCTGAAAACCAGGCAAAGCAGATAATGCAATCATACACATACTGAAGAGAAGTTAAGAGAATATTCTTTTTTACCAGAGGTAAGCAGTAGCATTCCCTTAACTTCTGTTCTTTTTCCAGTTGTTACTGCTCTGAAGTATTATATGTAATCACAGCTGCTAGGTAAGTAATACCAGTATTTCAGATGTCTGTTGAGATCTTGTGATATAATGAGTTGTAAAACACACTACAAGAATGCAGGAAATATTAATCCTCATGTTTCAGGATAACCACTTCCAGGGCTTGAGAAGGTCAAGATGACATTTCCTGTATAGTACATGATTGCTCCCCTGATTAGCACAAAGATTTTCACCTTAAAACACCCTTGTAAAGCTAGAAAGTGGACAAAAGAGTGACAAAACACTCTCTTGCAGTATTGCAACTTTAGTTTCTCCTTTTGAAAATTAGAAGCATCAGACTTCTCAGAAATTCAGTTTAGTTTCCTTTTTCAGATTAAGTCAAAAGGAAAACACTTTTTTTTTTAAAAATGTTATCGATTGATTTTGGTAAGACTCTGAAACAGCCCTGTCTGGTTCAGAACAAATTAATCCAAAGATTTAAAACATTTTAAAAATAAAAAGGTTAAAAAGGCAGGCAAATATTGTAGCTGAAGCAGGATTAAGTTGACAGAAATTTCATATGTGAAATACATTTATACCAGAAAAGAAAAAAAGTTAAGAAAAGGAGAGTGTTGGAGACAGTGCTGAAAGAACAAGAATTTACAAAATGTTGCCCATTTTCAGCAAGGGAAAGGTGAAATTAAATTCCCACACTGGGAAAAAAGAGCCAAGCAAACCATGGAGTCAAAAAGGTGTAAAGCTCCGTATTATTGTTATTTTTGTGAGATAGAAGAAGAGAAAGAAATAGTAAGTGAGCACCTGCGTATTCAAGAGAGAAGGACAGGATATTTGAGTTCTTTTTCTATTTCCTTGAAGTGTCCTTCATTTAAACACTGTTTAAACTTTGTTTGTGAAAACCTGGACATAATGGTAACTGTCAAACAAGGTGAGCCTAGGAGGCTTTGTTCATTAGCATTTCTGACTGACTGAGGAAGCCCAGCTGCAACATCCTGTTCAGAAATGCAAATATCTTGTCTGTATTCTGATGTAATGAACAGACACGATACAGATGGTGTTTAGAATAAAAATTCAGAGAAGTCCTTAAAGCTTGTGTTTTATGGAGAACAGGGACTGGTTACAAAAGGCTGGCAGACTATGCAAGGTATGCCAGCTTTCAAGAAGAAAGGTTCTCTTATGGTTTGATCACAGCAGTTTCTTCTGGCTGAATCAGATGCAATCACTAAGGTTCATGTGCTTTGTTCTTGTATTTTTCAGGGTTTAACTTTTTCAGATCTTTCAATGGCAACATCAGATGCAGTTGAATTTGATCACCACGAATCAGATTGGTGATCAGGGAAGTCAGTCATCTGTATTAGCTAGTCATTCTACCAGATTTTTCAGTATCATCACAGCGGATGCTGTGAGCCACATTTTCCCAACATTATTCTCCCTGAGCAGTTTTTCTGCAAAAAATCTTGTTGACTTCAATGGATAAGTGAATTTTATTGTCACTGGCAGGAGAGCTGATTGCAATTTTTATTATAGGTACAAATTGTTCCCCAGCTTCTACCCCTATCATTACGCATCAACCAAAGACCTTTTTCTGAGAGCACTTTCTATTGCTGGAAATCCTAGTCAATGCTTACATTAGGAAGAGGTGCTTGGGACAACCTGTGTTATGCTGCAGAACAGATCGGATAGGAAGGAATAAAAAGGTGGTGAAAAATGAGCAGTTCCTCTCATAGTTGTTTTCTTTTGGAAACAAACCTCGTCCCAGCCTTATTCCAGATGTGTAACCAATCTTGCAAATAAAGTGGCAATAGGGTGCAGGATTGATTGTTTTGAAGTCATTTTCTAAATCTTTTCCAGGAAAGAGAGAAATGTTAGGACCATTAGCCTACTGCATTTTCTTTCTAAAATATGGTGCCAAGTTTTCTGCCTTTTTTTAAAAAATATATATTAATGATGGAGGATTCACCACCTTCCTCTGAAACTCACTTAATTCATCTCCCTGTACTGAATAATTTTTTATGTGACATTTTAAGCTTCATGACTTTGCATTTCAATTGCAAATTGATGAAAAGATGTGTTAGCAAGAAAGCAGGAGTGGTACCACCAGATTTGGATAGAATGAAAATAAGTTTTATAGCTGAAGTAAAAGATAGGGGACAAAGGCGGTCAAGTTTCCTACTGAACTAAATGCTCTCACATCAACCCATACACAAGCACTGAAGCAGATAACCTATCTACAAGGCTACAGCTCAGTTACATAAAGGTTTCCTTTCCCTCTTGCTATAAAAGGCAAATGGAAAAAAAATTATAGTTAGATGGCAAGCAAGTTATGAAGGATAACATGAAAGTGAAGAAATAACTTACACTGAGACTCTTCTTTTTCTTCCAAACACTTAAGACATTAGAAACACATAATCATATTTCTTTCCCTAAATTTCAATTGTCTGCTGAAGCATTTGCATACTGCAAATCAAAAAACAACAGTAAGTGGGCTTGTCTCAAGATTCATCCTCTGACAAAAATAAAAGTGTAAGTAAAAGGCACAGCCCGATTTAAACAACCCACTCAGGAACCTAAGCCTGACCACAGGCCATAATTTTGCAAATAGAAATCTTTTTCACAGGCAAGGATCACTTGTTCATAAGACAGATGAGGTAAAAACTATATCTTCCTTCTCGTTTTTTGAACTCACTCCTGTCACCATCTATAGTCCAAAAGAACCTGGATCCACTAAGTGCCAAAGGCTTTACCCAGTTGGATGACGAGAGTTCATGGGTGGCTGGTCTGCAGCAAAGGAGTTTGCCTGTGCATGCCTTCCAAGATTCAAGTCTTTGTGAACAGTTTGCTCTTCTACGCCCCCTCCAGCCTCACAACTGAAGAGGAGAGAGAAAAGCAAAACTCCAGGAAGGAGCCTGAGAGAAGCTGCAATTAAAATAGGCCTGGCCAAATGCCAGCCCTGAATACCTCTAGATACAATGGGTCCTAAACCTAAATTAGGCGAACTGCCAGGCTTGGGGATGCATGCGCAACCATAATCTCCCAAGAACAGGCAGAGACAGCAAAGTGCAATTAAGTGTTCTCAGTTCACCGGTCAGTCAGAGCAATCCTCAGGCACAACAACACTTGCCAAACATTTTCCGCATATGACACAAACAACAAAAAAATAAAAGATTTGGTTCAATTCCTATCACTTTTCTCCAGAAGAAAAAGAAAGAGAAAATCTGAGACCTGGGAAAGGAAATATTGAAACACATGTATGGACAGAGCTATGAAAAAACATATAGCACAAAAGCAAGATTTCAAAGCTATTTTTTGACAAGGACACATACCTACACATGAATGGCACTGATTTACCTTTCCAGTAACAAGGACAGTTGCAAAAATGTTGGAGAAGAGGCAACAAATTAAAGAAGAAAACCACACAGCAATATACTTTGGCTACAATTTATGTTTGTTGCATTCTCATCTTGTACAAGACAGACTTCCAGTAATCCCCTCTTTGACACTACCACCACAATCCAACTTATTCCCCTCATTAGGCTCAGTTATTCACCATCTGTCTGTGCAAAAAAATAGTCTGAATATTATTTCTTCCTCATAATGTGGAAGCAATAGTGAAACACATTACAGGAAAAGCAAGCTGGAATTAGGATACCTCTTGGTCCAAATGAGAAAGAGCTGGAATCCGTACTAAGGCTGCTGGAGTCCAAGTCCTGCCACAGCCTTGTACCGGGAGCCAACTGCAGGGACTGCCAGTGGGGGAGAAAGCATTAAATCACAGCCAGCACTGCTTAGGGTCAAAAGTCAGAAGAAAAGAGAGTTTTAGTTATGAATAATGCCACTGTAAAGAAAACAAACCCCACAAACATGCACACAAGCAACATCCAAACGCAGTCCAGGTAAAAACAGCCACGAGGGTTAGGTCAGCCCTCGCAGGCTGCTGCAGCGCGGGGCTCTCAGTCTTTTTCACATTAAACAGAGCCAAGATGCAGTCTCAAGTTTTGAGTATCAGGACTTAGCATCCTCCCCCATCTCATCCCCCTTTCCACAGCATAAAAAAGGCTGGGATGGGTTGAGCAGGACGGTTGTGGCTTACCTGGACATCCACAGGTGCTTGCTGTCTGGGATGCACCCTGCAAAAGGGTGAGCAGCTGGCTGCAGGGACACACAAAGGCAGGGCTGCAGGTGCCGGGGCAGGGGACAGTTCCTCGGGGCACTTGCGAGATGGCTGCTGGAGCCTGAGAAGGGGTGAGCAGAGCGTCAGGTCAGTAAGACAGCAGTACCCTGGGTCTGGGCTCAAAGGACAAAAGAGCTGGGAATAGACAGCCACCTGTGCCTGCCGGCTGCTCAGCTGCCTGCCAGCGAGGCTGGACAAGGGTGGTTGGGATCAAGGAGATAGCTCAGTGTAAGCCCTGACTCCAGGGCCCTGGAGTGCAGGCCACTCTTCCTACAGGTACAAACTAGGGATCATTCTAGTGAACTTCATTCCCCTACAAACTCCAAAGATAGGGATACAAATACTTCAGACGAGCCACAGCTTCCAGTCGTTAAGCTGAAAAATCCGGCCTAACTAGACAAGTTTTGCAATAATGAAATCAGCTTTGCTCTGGCGCTTACTTGTTTCAGTTCTAATAACTGTCTTTTTGCTTTCTTCTGTACACAACATTTATGTGAAATCCCTCGTAAATAAACCTGAGGATATTGAATCTCACCACCTAGTAGCTGAAAAATTAATCCATATGCAAAATTTTTCAGTTACCAATCACTAACGTTTTTAGGAAGTCAGAGATAGCAAGAGAAAGAAAGAAATACCCAAAAATTTCTGTGTACCTTTTCTCCCATCCTGACAAAGAGAGAACCGCAAGGTATTCATTGTCTGTTTTTTTCTTTTATGATTGACAGAAGTGAAGAAAGCCTCCCAAAGGAGCATATAAATAATTTAAATAACATACACAGTGGTTGCCAGTACCCAGCCAAATTCACCCTGGCTGTTATTCTGCTGGGCTCTGTAGCATTCCATCTCCAAAGCAGATAAACCAAATGTGTAACAGAGAATAAAGAAAGAATAAAAAATCCCAGCAACGCTCCTAGTAACAGTTTTAGTATGTCTTGATATAGATTTAAGATCTAAGCTGTATTTTCAGAAAGGTTATAAGGAAATTATGCGTTGAACTGCTCTGGGATCTTTGGATGGAAAACACTACATGTATTCTAAGTCATTGTTAACTAGCACAACCTGTGTGCCATTACTTTGAACACAGCCAATCCAAAGTACGTGTAAAAGATGTTATAGGAGTATTTTAAATCAGGGCACCAAGCCAGAGAATATTAAAGTATATAAGCTGCTTTCCTGTCTCTAGAGGTTTTAATATGACGAATGCTTGAACTCCTGTTAGCCTTGTTACAAGAGTTATGATGTAGTAACTGTTCGTCTGAGCACAACCAGTCCATCGTAAACCTAAGTAAAATGGATAGTACCCTCCAGTGAAAACTAAGAATTGTTTTTTTCTGCTTTGTGTTTCGTTTCTTTCTTGCAAAAAACATGTGAGTTCAAGTTTTCATTTCAACGCTACAAAGACGTTAAAAGATCCTGGTTCACCTGCTGATTTAGAAGACTACATCAAAATGGCTTTTTTTGTTTGTTTTTTATATCATTAGGGAGTTAAGGGTTTCTTTTTCTTGTAAATATTCTAGAGAACTAAATATCTGCACAAATTAATTTGGAAGCAGAAATAAATTTCATTACTTTAAGGAAAACACTGTTTGCTACAGCAGCCCAAGGAAAACCTATGTTATTTATTTTTTCCTTTGAACATCATACCAGCTACAATCTGAAATAAACCTGTGTTGGGGGAGAGAAGAATATATACAGTTTTGTCTATCAAAGTCAAAGTGCAAAGCACAAACATCATTAAATTTTTCAAAACCTTTGTCAGAAGCAGAAATGTTCTCTCTGAGGAGAAAACCAAAACAAAAAATGAAAAATTACTCCTGTTTAAATTCCTTCTCTGGGATTTTACCTTTTAAGTCTTTTAAAGCTCCTTCCTAATCCACAACTATAGGGGCATTTCAAACAACAGAACTCAAGGACTAGATGTTTTGTGGTTTATTCCACATATGGAATCATTTACTTTACCACCAAATTGCTTTTGATATTAAGAAATTATGGTAGGGTTTCTTAGCACTATCTTAGGTGTCAAGAAACATTCTTTTCCCATGGAAAAATACTGCAACCCATAGTATATTCCACTGCTGTGGGTCTTACGAAGTTAGCCAGATTTAAGTGTCATTCCTAAACTTGAATTGGCTGCACATATAAAAATTAACGTGGCTGTCCTTAGCCATGTTATCTATGGAAGGAGATGGCTTTCAGAAAGTTCCAAAGAACGCATCTGCCTCTGAACCAGCCACTGCTAATGCTGATGTTTCCTAAGGCTCTTTGGGGAGAGCAGCGTTCTTCCCACTCCGATACACCCACACCACCCTGTGAACTCCACTAGAAATCATCTTTGCTGATTCTGGGGCTCAGTAAGATCTTACCTAGGTCTCAACTGCTGCATTATTATTTGTGTCGTGTCTACTGCCTCAATATGTGTTCGGTCTGCTCTATCATTGCTCAAGCTCTTCACGTGTGTGTGTGTTTGTGTGTGTGTTTAAAATTCAAAAAAGGATCACAAGTGACATTCACTTTCTAAAAGTGCGGCAACACAGCTAAACACGGACCTGATATGTGCATATGGTAAAAGCTTGCAGTTATGTACAAAACACTGTAAAAAGTTAAATCTAGCACAGATAAAAATCACTAAGGACTTCAGTGTGAATTTTAACCCAGCAAACTCTACAGACTTTCCTTCTTTTGAAAATCTTATAAAACAAATACTAGATGAAACAGAAGTGATTTTATAGAATTCATAGAACCTGCTTTACAAAGAATAAAGAACATGTACTATTTATCTGCATGTGAAAGTAATTAAAATTCAAAGCATTAACATGAATAGTAAGAATAACAAGAACTTTAATGGGTCCCTGTGGAGCATAGGCTAAGCTGGTTTGTTTGGCTAAACTCTCCATCATAAATATAACGGCAGTGGAATTGTGCACACAAGAACAATAAAGCAGAGTAACTGCCTGAAAAAGAGAACAAATAAAGGCGAACAAAGCAAAAAAGTATGAATAAATGTAAATCCAGTGTACCATATATAAATGAAAATTAAAGGCAACTGTATCAGCATGTAGTGAGGAAGGCAGCTAAACAAGCACTGCTGTCTCTCAGCCACTACCTTTATCTCCTGCTTCCTGCCTGTTTCATGTCCCAAAACCAAGACAAAAGCAATAAAAGTAACTTCTGAAAAAATATCAGATACATATCACAACATCATACTGAAACGTCAGCATATATAAACCGCTTTTTCCGGACAACAACTGAATAGACAGTCAAAAGAAGTTTCCCTGAAGTCCACCTCTCCTGATGCTGTAAACGGACCTGAGTTGGCTGCTTGTTAGACAACTAGTTTGCATCAAAGCGAGCAGTCCTCCCTCAGAGGGGTATCTTTTAACAACCTCTTAAGTCTCTTAAGCACCAATTTTCCAAATATGCTCCAAGGACACAAAAGAAGTCAGTCACTCCAATCCCTGCTTTAACTGAAGGATTTGATCAATGGTCCAGAATGTATTACCTTGGGACACGTGACAAGCTTACATCTCTCTATCTCCACCCCATGGATTTTCAAACTGCTAGTGAAACAGCTCCCAAAGGGCTGTATTACAGTACAGTTCTAAAGCACATGGAAATGAGTGATAGTTCTCTGTAAAATGTTACATTTTAACCCAAAAGACAAGCCCCTGAATCATAAACAACTTGGACATGGACAGAGTAGGGCAGGAAACTTGGAGAAGTTACTGCGAAAGTTGTCCCACTGTAAGCCTTTCCTGCTTATTTTCAGAGGCCTTCATTAATCAGGCCTAGATCCACAGTTGGCTTTCAGAGCACCTATTTTTTGGCACTTCACAGTTTAGTACAACTCATAGCCTTTAATTGGGACTTAGACTTCCATTATGATGTGTGGAAAGATTTGATAACCAAGAGTGGATTTACAAAAAACAGTCTTGGCAGAAGAAATATGGACCAAACTGATGGGTCGTGTCTGCGTGGAAATCATGGTCTTGAGCCTGCTCCTGGAATTTGGTGGCTCCAAGAGCCATTGCTCGTAAAACAAAACCAGGAGGCCAAGCAGTGGTTTTTCAGTTTCATCCTTTAGTTAAATGGCTGCAATGTTCATTTGAGACACAGAAGAGTTGTGTCTGGATCTACCCTCCTCTTGAGACATTTTGAAATGTTTTGTCCTACCTCCAGTGATGGTGTGGGTTGCTTTAATCACTTTTTTTAAAACTGGGCTTTGAATTTTTGCTTCAATTAATATTTACATACATAACATTCAGTAGAGCATGGACAGAAAGGAAAACAAGCTGTGACTTGGTATTTTTTTTTAAATGTTAATTATTTTAACCTGTTGCAAGTCAAAATATTCAAATAATTTCAACGTGTAGTAAATGTGTATGTGTAGACACAAAGCCACAGTAACAATGTCTGCACCAACAAAACAAAACCCAGTAATATTAATTTCAATTATCTGTGGTGAATTGCACTGATGTAACACTGGAAATCTTCTAAATGGAAATAACGTGCTCAGACACATCAGTTTATGCTTTTCTATAAACAGTTTTTTGCAATATTTACTTTCATCAGCATCAGCCTGTCTACTCACACCTTTGAATCACAGCAGGTTCCTGCAGTATAAGAGCCTTAAGAATAATAAAACAAATGGCTTTCTGATTCAAGAGATTAGCCCCTAGTACACATAACCATTATTCTAGCTATAATACAATTCAGATCTGGTTAAAAGAGATGTAATGTGCAGAGAAGGTCCATCATGCAGGCCTGATGCATTAAGTCTTTATTTTTCCTGATCCTATATATTTGCTGTGCTCTAAGGTTCAACGGTGAACGTGAATAGAGGTCTTGCAGCCCTTTATTTTTTTAGCTTAGAGGTCAAACCTACTGTATGAAACACAGGGAAAAAAAAATCTTTTCTAAAACTAACCCATGGTGAAGATTATTATTATTATTAGACAGGGATAGTCAGTGTTTACAGTAGGGTCATTACTCGACACAGAGATATTTTAGTGAGGTATTTGCCTCAGTTGCATTGCTGACAAAATAAAGTAACAGTAGCAATGTCAAGTTGACATTTGTTTTCATAAAGATAATTATTTAAAATGGCAGTAGTGAGTCTCTCACAGTGGTAGAGAAAGAGAAAAGCTGCTTTCTTTACAGTGCAGACTTGAAGAATGATAGGCACAGTAAGGACACCTCGAGATAACAGCCAACACAAAAATACATATGAATGCCATGAGTTCTGTTTTATGTCCTAACCACTACATATACTCATTTTCTGACCATGAACAGGTTCGAGCAAAGACTTTTTTTAGATGAAAAGGAGGAGGAATTAATTTAGAAGTATGAAAATACTTAATTCCCTGGTTTTCCTCACATTCAAAAATAATGCTTAGAAGAAATCTCAGGTTGAGTCATATGTGTGCGTTTAAGGCAAACAGCAAGGCAAAACTTGGGAGGGGACAAATCTGGATGAAGTCCCATGCACAGTTTCAGGAAAAGGATAGAAAGGATACCACACTGAGAACAGAATGAACAGCACTATCCATTTTGCCTGAGGGATTACACTTCGCCTAGTTATGTTAATGGAAAGAAGAAGTTATTTTAGAGTGAGCAAGACTATTACTCTACCTTTCATAAACCCAAATGACTTAACTCTAAATTCTAGTCTAGAATAGATAGATGGGGCCACACAAGAACATAAAAATCTCATTTAAAAAATGAAACTATACTGAAAACAAATTAAATATGAGAATCGAAGAAGTGAAACCCCCACCAATATTATTCATAAATTTCCATGTAATAATGACATTTTATCTGGTGTTTTATTGGGTTTGCTGCTGATGGAAGGGGAAATTACATGACTCTGCACACTAGGCTGCACAGAAAGGAGCCACACTGGGAGACAGAGTTGATCAATAGCAAATCTGAGATGATGCCATGTGTAACTTTTTTTTTTGTACAAATGAACATCACAGATGATAAGAATACCTCAGATGAAATATTAATAAAACATTCAATACAGTTATTCTGGAGTCTTTAATTGAGGGCTAGTCCAGCTGTGCAAGTCACACAAATGAAAACTGGCTGTACAGTCATACGCAAAGGATAACAGTAAATGACATGACATTAAGCTGAAGCTTTTATCACAACATCACATCCCAGAGACTCATATCAGCCCCATTCTGTTTAATGGCTATACTGACTAATTGAAAGGAGTATGCCAAGAAGAGAGCAGCACGTTGGTCAAATTCTTAGTCAATAATACATCTCATGAACTTTGCCATAACCGAGAGAAGAGATTCAGGAAGGTTTCAGTATTGGCAGAATAGAGATTTTTAGGCAGAAAAAATACAAGTTAATCCATCTGTGAGACAAGAAACCAAAACACAGCGATGAAATATAAGCGAACATTCAGTGGAACATTGTGGCCATGGGCGATCTGGGAGAAAGTGAAGAAAGGAACAGAGGTGTATGAATTCTGCAGGGGTCGGTTCTCCAGGGGCGCGCTCACAGCACTCAGCTGGTTTACTCACAGGGGCTGGCAGTATGCCAGCTCCCAGATGTTCACCTGGAGAGCCGAGTGATGATATTGAACCTCCGAGGGAAGGCATCCTGTCCTCCTTCCTACACAACATATGCACTTGGGGCTATGAGACCTCCTGGCCTTTAGCTGTCTATAATGAACTTCTCTGCTCTTACTGCACATCTCTCTGCTAGAGCATTGACTCAGATGTATCCTGTCCCCTAGCAAATATCGTGTGGCTGGAGGCCTGCAGCCAATACAAACCATCACCTCAAAGCAGTGACAGTTGAGTGCCAGGGAAAGAAGGAACTCGGATGATGCTGCTCAACAACTTCTTTGTGCAAAAGGTCTGCAAGAGTTCTGCTTGATTTGCTGTCTGAGTTGCTGATCGGCGTTGCTGAGCAGAAGAACCACTCAGCACTTGATCCTGTCCCAAAAAAAAGGAAGGAGAAAAAGGAGGAAGGGATTCAGACTGAAAAGGTAACATGAGGATCACTCCTATGTCTAATTCAGGCTGAGGAGACCTGAAGCTGTTGGCAGCAAATGCTTTCAATGATGAACATCAAGACGTGCAAATCTGGTTAAGAGAAGGAATGTGAAAACTGGCCAAAGTATTTTAAGCTAACAGGAAAGTAAGTGATTTTTTGGAATGGTTCAAGCAGGTATGATCCTTTTAAAGTAATAAATTAATTTCAAAAGGAGTAAAATCTCATAGATCAAGCAATTAAGCATGCATTTCTAAATAAATTAACATTTTACCTTTAAAACATTATTACTGAAAGTGTGTGTAGTGAAGTATTTCACAAGTCTTATTGCTTCCCTGAAAGTATTACGGCACTCCATAGAGAAGAGAAAGCTAGAAGAAAAGAGAAATAATTTCCTATCTTTCAACAGGAACGTTTTGGGGTTTGGTTTTTACCTGCCTAGTTATGTGCTTTCTTTTTGCCTGCTTCATTATTTAAAAGAAACTCATTCACTGAGCTCTGAAGCCCAGCTGTGAATCTCAGCTGAAGGCAGCTTACTTGTGGTCCATAGGCAGTACTGGGTCTACGGCTGGAAACCCCAGCCCACATAGCACCTTGTCCTGTCTTCACATCAACACATGCCAACCCAGAACAGCCTCGCTGCTGAGGCCCAGCAGTGGGCTGCTGCTCAGAATAAAATAACCACTTGCAGGCCAAATGAATAATACTACATCCAGCAAGCTAGTCATCAGATCCCCCAAACCGTTGAAACGATGATGAAGGAAGCTTATCTCAACGACATTCACAGCAAGGCCTTTGCTAGCCAAAAGAATACACCTGTCACTGTTATATATGTTTTTTTGGTGCCTATTCAAAGCAGTGCAATGTAAGTAAATAGCCTGAGTACATTGGTGATCTTCCCCTTCCACTCCAAACTCAAAGACACATGATCTTTGATAACATGATCAGTACCCCAGTAAACCCCCTCTTGGTTCCCAGACATACCTTAATAAAGTTCCAGTTGAATACTGATGACATAATTGGGGTAGAAAAAAACCAAATTCATCTTGTGTTAGTATATCAACAATACACAAACATGCTAGATTGTAAAAAATAAATCTATTCAGATATTCTTTATTGTATATGTACTAGTGCTTTCTGCAGTGGCTTTGCAATTAACTGGTCCTATGGTTATCCCACACTTTTGTCAATAAAACCTTCACATTCGCACCACAACGGATTGCACTTCTAGAACAACATACAGTGCATTCTATATCATATCATCTGTGCATAGCTGTATCTATAAATATATCAATGGGAACATTAGAGAAATATGCTTCCTAATAGGATATTTTTCTTAAAGCAATCCTTTCATGTTATTACCTTTCACAGGTGTACTGTAAGTTGTTTGCTTTGTCATTTAAGAAACTGCTACTTCAATATTTTGGAATGCACTGTCAACACCAAAGGCTGAAGGGAGTGATATTGATATCACACTCCAAAACCAGCATGACTTGATTAATGGCTTCTATTGCAATGAAGAGTCACACTGCAGTGCTATGGATTTGCCTACCTATGAACGTAAAGAAAGTGAGAAGAATGAGGACAGCTGTGTGTTTAAAAGGCCAAATCACAGACTTTCAGACAGGGGTATTTATTTCACAAATTAAAGGGGTTTTTTTGTTGGGTTTTTTGTTGCTTTTATCTAGCCCTGGAACTGACAAAGGGAGCCATAAATTTAATAGTCAACAAACCTTATGGAAACATGACATTAAATCTTAAATTAGCATGTACTAAATGAGATCTTTATTATGGGATTCAGTGCCAAATATATTTGCATTTTTTATACAACATCACATATATCTTTGCAGACAAAGCTAAAAACGCTGCTAGAAAATCCTCATTTCTTTCAATTTTAGAATAAGAAGTTATAAAATGTTAATTAGGTACTCTGAGAAATGGGAAGTATTTTAACATTTTGGATACATCGAAGTAATTCAGAAGTGAAGACATCTAACTTACGTCACCTAACTATAATTCTTTCTTGAATGTTAGAAGCATCCACTAAAGAACAAACAATTCTAGAATCCTCACTGAACAAAGCAGTTTTAACATTTTTTTAAAGCAAGCCAGCCATGATAATCAAGGAAAACAACACATCTGCATTAAGTATATATGCTTTAAGAAGAGACACATCTTTTATTCCTCACCACTCAATTCAGTAACCATTTTGAAAGGCCACCTTTGCTTTTATCCAAGGCTCACTGTGTCTTTTGTGTTTTCTCTATCATCCTTCTCAATGGCAGCGTTGGATCACAGAGTTGTAGCATGATTTAATAGCTAGTATCTCAGGAGCAACTAATAATAAAACCGCCTGCCTCTCGACTTCTTTGAAAGGCAAAATTGCAGAACGCCTCATCCTGCAACTTCTCCCCGTCACTCACATGCTTACTGAGGAGGCACCTGTAACCCAACAGTTCACACCAATTCAGTTCCTTGAGTGGACAGAAACACGCACTGAACAGTGTAATAGAAGAGCTCGGGTCTCTTGAGCTTCAGCTAAAACCAGTTCCCCTGTTTGAATGGTACCATTTTAAAAGTACACACTGGTAATAAAATTCAGGGCTTACAGTACATTGGCTTAGGGGCTAATCAGCCTCACACGTTATTTACAACATACAAGAGATATTACACTGGTGTAATTCGTATTAGTAGAGTGGTCAGGACTGTGCCCAGTTTGGACCACAAATATACTTAAAAGAAAGGCAACAAAAACACTACAAGGTTTATAAACACAAACTTTAAAAAAGCTTAAAGGAATGTGTTACTTGGACAAAGAAAAGACAGCCATGGAAAACAGTGAGAGAAAAATGGGACGTAGCAGCCTTCCAGCATCTAAAGATCACCATAAAGGTGACAGTGGTAAATATTCACCATGTCCACTTGCAATAGAACTAGGAGTCGTCGGTTTATCTTGCGGTAAAGAAGACTTAGCTTGGCTACCAGGAGAATCTTTCTTCCCATAAGGATACTGAATCACTGAAATAAGACATAGAGAAAGCTGTGGAATCTATTTCACAGGTTTAGAAGAAAAGTATAGATGAATTTCCATCAGGGATACAAGAATGATTAAGACCTACATTTGTATATTCAAAGATAATCTTTGTTTTTATAATATCTCTTGTGGGTCAAGAGTTGTTGTATCTCAAAACCTGTGTAAATTTTAAAACCTAATGAGCATTTGTATCAATTAAACCAGCACAATTTAAATACAGAGAAGCAGTCAAGCTAGAACCCTTATGTTAACACATGCAGCCATTCCCCTCTGTTTGAAGTAGCTTACTTTTGCATCTTGAAGTGGATCTTCACCTTTAAAAGCAAAGTTCTTCCCCCTTTGAAGACCTTTGCCTTAACTCTAGTTCTTACCATTTCCGTATTTGGTTCCCTATTTTATGGCCCT
>VYZW01038713.1:0-37461 GCA_013401315.1 Balaeniceps rex | reverse complement strand
AAGTAAACTGGCAAGGGAGCTGTGATATAGAACTAAGGTTTGTGTAACAAACAGGTAGCCTGTACTGAAGACTATAAAGCATATGAACAGAAATTTGTACTTTAAAACATGAAATGAATNTGGGTGGATTATCAGGAACCACCACTGTGAACATCACTTTGACTGATGTCAATGACAATCCACCTCGCTTCCCCCAGAGTAAGCTGCATTTAATAGTTGCCTTCTACTGTAAGAGCTTCAAACTAAAGAGTTAAGCAATCACCATCTGGTTTAATTTAGAGTAAATCTAGATTATAGGGCACACAAGAACAAAAGGCTTATGTACTGATTTATTCACTATTATTAAAGCAGTATATTAAATGTTACAGCATTTATTTGTTAGGAAAACAGTTACATGGTCAAATATATCTACAGCAAACCTGGAATACTTTCCAGTACTGTGGGAGGGGGTGGTAGGTGGACTCATAAGGGCATTAATGTTTTTTTTTTCCCTTACCTATTGCTTAAATCCTACCTACTCCCCCACTGGAAAATAAAACATGTAGTAATTCTAGATATGCAGAAATGTTTGAATTATAGTACCTGCTTAAATATTTAATCATGAAGAACATGGAAAAGAAATTACTTGAAGAGAATCAAGCAGATTTGCACTTTTCCAGTTACAGTGCTACAAAACCTCATAGCAAATTTCCCAAAGTAAAGTAAATGACATTTAACTTTATTTTTTATAGCTTAAGTTTACCAAAACCTTTTATAATGCTTTTTAACTTCTGCTAGTACAGCTATCAAGACTTTGTATCCTTGAACTAAAATATAAAAAAATTCTTGGTCTCTGTGTAACATCAAACTTGTTAAAGGTTAAGCATTTTAAATACATTTGCAGCATTTTGCATATACTGAAGTTGTAATATTTGCAAGATGGTTTGGACATACTTAATAGCTAAAGGATTTAGAGTATCCTCACCACCCTTTTTTTCTTTGTATAACTCTACTGAATCCAGTAGTTACTGATGATCAACCTTTGGGCTCAAAATAACAAATTCAGCTTCAAATGATTCTGATTTTAACATGTTCTTTATGGCACAAACGAAGTACATAACTTTGTTCAATTTAATATTGTAGTCAATATATGTGTTTAGCTAAGATGTTTATCAGCATGTGATTTCATATACACACTCCAAATAGAAAAATTATGAACAATTGAGTACTTACAGTTTGTGCATTTCCACACAGACCCTATTCTGGACAGAATTTATCGTTAATTTGTCATTTTATGTTCTTTGTATTTCCGCAATTTTTTGATTTATTATTTTTCTTCTTTCCATTTGTATATAGAGGATTATGGTAATTCCAGTTCTGTGTAGGTGAGGAATGCTGTATCACTCCTCTCTGGATCTATTGAGGAAGACTATTCAAAGAGGTGTCACGTTCAAAGCTTTACAGAAAAGCTAATTTCAACAGTTAAATTTACAACAGCATATAAGCATCAAACATGCACATTTATGCTCTTTTTTTTTTTCCTTGTTTCTTAAACAGTGTGTTAAATTAATATTTTGAATGATGGAATCAACTTTCTAGACCATTTTTACATGTCTTATCTGGCAGTCCAACATCATATTTGAATCAGATGAGGATCTGATGTAGCATCCCAGAAATATCTATGCATTCTTCTACTAATGTCAGTGTAAATCAAATGTGACCTTTGCTTTAAAGAAACTTTTAGTTCTACTCTTATGGGGGCTTTTTGTAGTTGTTGTTTTGTTTTTCTCTACTTTCTCTCTGCCAATAGCTTTGCTAGATATCAATGTATGTTTCACTGGAAATGAAAACTAAAACATTTATAAAGCTTATTCATTTTACTAGATAGATGAAAGTAAAAATAGCTATTGACTTTTTAAAAAATCTTTATATTTAATCTCAAAATGCAAATAGACATTATAACGATTCCCAATTTTAGCAGCGTTCAATGAGACTATTGGAATTGATACTGATTAAGTTAAATTATTCTTATTCTGTTCCATTAATAAAAAACAGATGTGTATTAGGTTTGTGAGACCTCTATTCATATTAGATATATAAATTACCAGGAAAAATATTAAAAGGTCTATTATGTTTTCACAGGATTCAGTAGCATATTACAGCTACACATTTCAATAAAATGTCTCATAACAGATTAAACTGCTCCCACAAGAAACTCATATTAGAATTGTGGAAAATTCTACATATTGTATTTTATCACATTTTCTCAAAAAAAACCCCAAGGAGCCATTAATTCCTCTGTTGCTTAGATTACAGAGCAAGGACTCTTCAGAATATTTTTCTCTTCTTAAAGATCTCCTGAAAACGATATAGATAGCAGTGGCTGTTCTTCTGGGGAAACAAGATAAAATTTAAAATGTTATCAAGGTTCTGCACAGAAAGGCCATCAAAGACCTCAGATATTGGATCTCTGTTTCAGCTGTAATCTTTCCAAGTGTTCTCAGAAGTGAGGAGATGGTGTTGATCAATGATAAATGGAAAAAGTGACTTATGGACTTAGGAGCCTGAGTCTGACTGAAACTCAGTGCATCTGAGTTATGGGAGCCCAAGTCTCCTGTGAGACTATAGCCTGTATTACTCTATAAAAACATTTACTTTTACATTATTTGCCTATTCAAGAGTAAATGGGAAGAAGGGTAAACATAAGATTGCTTTTTCATTCTTTATGACTGACTGAAGTATTTCCAGACACAAGTGTGTAGACTTTAATCTTCTAGGTGAATTCCACTCTCCTTAGTATATGGAAAAGCTTTCAGTTTCCTTGATCCTCCCATTTTTATTCCTCACAGACAAATGAAAGAACATCACTCACTGGAGTAAATGCAAACACTAAATTACTCTCCTTGAGGAAGAAAAGTGAGAGAAAAAGGATTAACAGCAGAGTTTTGCAAGAATAATTCTAGTTTGGTGTAGCTTGTGTTCTGATACAGTGTCTAAAGCTGCGCTGCAACCCATACTTAGTCAATGCATTAAACGTCTTCAGTGACAAAAATAATAAAAAAAAGTGTCTCATACTATAGCAGAGATTTCTATAAATGGATAGGTTAGACGTAAAATTATCTTTCAGATCATAGGTTTCTGGTTATTTTCACTCTCTATTTCCACTACCTTATTAGCAATTCAAGATATGATCTCTTAGCACTTTGTAGACTAAATTAATGAGTTCGGTATTGCAGTGGGAGTCAAAGTAGTGTCCACATAGCTTTGGGACATAGTTTCAAGCACTCCAGAAAAAAAAGTTGACACACCATAAAACTAGTGATAACATATAAATATTAATTGGGGAAAAGAAGTGGTCTTTCACCATAGTCTCACATAGTACTGAATAAATACTAAATGGGAGCAGAGGCTATTTTTTCTTCTGCTTTTTAACCATTAGGCGATTACAGAGAGATTATATACTAACGTAGTAAAGTATACAGATTTAGGTATTAGAGAAAGGTAATGAAAATGTCAGAGCAAATGCAAGATAAATCACTCAACTGAAACACCAAAACGTAACTGAGTAAAAATAAATTCATGTAAATAGAATGTGGAGTGTATATGGCCATAAAGTATTAATTTTGTTGCTGTATATCGGTTTCATATCAAAAGCTGCCTAAGTAAAATTATATGAAGAAATTAAATTTCAGTATTTTTCATTCAACATTTAAGTACAAATTATATGTGAATGTATTTATTTTTTTGAATTTTTGCTTCTTTTTTTTAGGTTTGGCAAACTATAACATAATGGAACAGAAAAAAAAACAGTTCTGTAGAATAAGAGAAAATCTCAGACATCCCAATGAATAGTAGGGTTTTTTTCAGTGAGTGTTCCCAAAACCAAAACCAGTTCATCACTCTGTAGCTTGCTTGTAATATAGTCTATCAAGAGACACCGATAATCCTCAATGACTCACCTGTGCTTTCCTGAAGATATGATAAGATTATGTTGCCACTGGCCTTACCGTACTGCCTTGCCACTGCTCTCTCCCCACGATTCTTCCTGGTCACACAAAACTAATAACGTCCTTTATGGACTTTTCTGTATTTCTTATTTGTAATGAGGTATATATATGCTGCCTTTCGGGTAGCCTGTTTAACTTTACCCTGTTGTGGTTGCTGGCCTTTACCACTTCCACTTTGTGTTACTGTTAACTGAACTATCTTTCTAACTCACTTTACTTACCTGAGGAAGTCTCTAGGTAAAACAGCAAAACTTGGAACACTTAACTAAGGCCAGAGAAGAAAGTGTTTTTCAATAGAGCTTTGATGACTTAACTTTCATCATTGGAATGACAGCTGTATCTGCATTCATTTAAAAATCTTTTTCTGAGAATTCTTCATAGTCCATTATGTGTCCCACATGTTTTCCTACCATATGTTCTGACAGATGGGACCAGAGAGCTCAACCCTTATTTACAGTTTTCACAGTAAGGCTAGGACATAGAATAGTAAAATGTATGGTAAGATATTTATTTCAATTTATTGCAGCATGTCTGAATGATGACAGTTTTATTCCTATGTTTTTTATCAGCTGTATGACACCACAATAAAGGGATATCAACTGAGCTAGGAAAAGTAGCACAAAACCAAAATTGCAATGTTCATAAGCCTCATTTAAGTATGAATTAACTGGTTTAACAAGTATAGGCACACCTTCTGCTTGTGGATCCCTGCATTAAGATGTCATTCAAATGTATTTAATATTGTATCTGACTATCTAATTTTGAAAGCTGAAATGTCAGTCTGCTGCTTAGAATTGCCCAGTGAAGTCAGAAGATTCTGTTCTTTATATTGCTTCCATGATAAAGTAGATGTAAAATGAATCCCAAAAGATTCACCTTAGATATTAAGGGAAAAAAGCAGAGTGAAGCCTGAAAAGAACAGAGACCAGTCTTTCCAGGTGATGTTTCAGGAATGACATAGACAAGAAAAGTACAGACATAGTTCATTCTTCTTTGAGATAAGAGAACAGAGGTCCTTTTCAATCCTATTTTTCTATGATTTTGTTTTCAATCTTCTACCTAAAGTTTTCCCCTGTATAGTTCTCTGCCTCATATTTTGCCCATCCTCCCATTATTAAATGGCAAGTTCTCTAGAATAAAAGATACACAAAATTATGTAATCAGATATTGTGTGACATAATGTTACTTACTGCATGTGTAATGGCTTGTGGGGCTCCTGAGTGGCTCTTTGTCTCTTTGACAGGTACCATCCACCTCCGCATTCCCGAGTCCTCCCCAGTTGGGACGGCCATAGGCAGCGTCAAAGCCACAGATGCAGACACTGGAAAAAATGCAGAAGTAGAGTACAGAATTATAGATGGCGATGGGACAGATATGTTTGATATTGTGACACAGAAGGACACACAGGAAGGCATCATAACTGTGCGAAAGGTGTCTATTAACAACATTCACTAAATGATTTTGGTGTCAACATTATGCCATGAATGTTCATTGGAAAAAAGTGCTTAGATCATACAATGACATGTTCTAACAGCTTAACACTTACAAACATCCCCCATCAATGACTGAACAGTACTATTTCCTTTTAAGATAAACTGGAAATACAGGTCATAACAATATCTGAGACATAGCATAGGTTTAAAGTATTATTGCCAGCAAAGTATGTAAAAAATGGACCACCCCCAATGTGTTAGTACTAATTATCTCTGTGATTTCAAATACAGACTTCTTCAGCGTTCATGTAACCTATTTTCTTCAGCAAGCAATATACAATTCACTCACTACTGGGAGACATAGGTTTTCCTTATGTAGGAGATTCTTATCAACTTAGGTGACCAGTGTATGCCAGAACACAAACACACTCATGAAAGCTGAGTCACAAGCTATACTGTTTGTTTTGTTCCTGTTTCCAACACTTCGGCTGGTTAACACATGAGCAGTGAATAATGATGGTATCCATGTGTCGTGGTTTAGCCCCACTCGGCAACTAAGCACCACGCAGCCGCTCGCTCACCCTCCCCCTCCCCGGTGGGATGGGGGAGAGAATCGGAAGGGCAAGAGTAAGAAAACCCACGGGTTGAGATAAGAACAGTTTAATAATTGAAATAAAATAATAATAATAGTAATAATAATAATGATAATAATAATAATAATAATTGTAATGAAAAGGAGAACGAGAGAGACAAACAAAACCCAGGGAAAAGAAAACAAGTGATGCAACCGCTCACCACCCGCCGACCGACACCCAGCCAGTCCCCGAGCAGCGATCGCTGCCCCCCGGCTAACTCCCCTCGGTTTATATACTGAGCATGACGTCATATGGTATGGAATAGCCCTTTGGTCGATTTGGATCAACTATCTTGGGCCGTGCCCCCTCCCAACTTCTTGTGCACCTGGCAGAGCATGGGAAGCTGAAAAAGAAAGTCCTTGACTAGTCTAAGCATTACTTAGCAACAACTAAAACATCAGTGTGTTATCAGCATTCTTCTCATGCTAAATCCAAAACACAGCACTATGCTAGCTACTAGGAAGAAAAGTAACTCTAACTCAGCTGAAACCAGGACACCATGTTTCAGAGTTAGCTTTATTTCTGCCCTCTGTCTTGCATCTCAGAGCACTTTCAGAGGTGTAAGATCTCACATTTAGAAATGCCATTCTCCTGCTCCTCAACAATTTCCCTTCCAGAAGTCCCTCAGTCCTTTTCGTTGGGATTTTGAGATGTGTTTCTAAAGAGTTCTGGCAGCATTTCTAACATAAAGCACTGTTTATATTAGCTTTTAAAACAAATCTCCTTAAGCATAGAATAATAAATGAAACACTACCATAAAATATATCTCCACATCTCTTGATAATGGCAACCAAGGAAAAGATAAGTTCTGCGAAGATCAGTGTGTTCCTTTTTAATCTCTATGTTCTTCTATGCTCATAGTCAGCATTGTAGTTTACCTGAGAAGGACCGAAAATACAAAGTTTGGGGCCCCATATTTTTTCTTTTCCTAGAAGTTTGTGAAGGCTTCTTTTGAGATGCTCCTTTCTTGCTTGCTTCAGATTGTTCACACAGACTGCTATTAAATCAAGACAGTCTTGAAAAAACAGTCTAATAACTGGATCAAGCATAAAAATTTCACAAGTTATAACACAGCAGCTCCAAAAATGTCACCAATAAATACTAATGAACAAGATCTTCCCATTTTGTCATTAGCAATCTGACACATTTTGCAATTTTCAGGATGCTTTCTCAAATTGATAAATAAGTAGCTTATTCGGATAGCCCAGACACCAGCATTAATTAGCAAGGAAGAAGATATGCTCAATTTGTTCATTTATGAAAATATTATCTTTTTTTATTATTTAGCCATGTTGATTGTCATTTCTGTTTTCAATAGTGAATAACTACAAACAGCTGGTGTTCTTTTACTGAGCCCTTAAGTTACTAAGGCTGAGTTTAATACCTGCTGCAAAAGAACTTTTTCTATACAAGTTTTTCTATACAGGTTCTCACAGACAAAATAATTGCTTTGCCACAATTTCATATATTTGGGCAACAGTTTTGTTCATTATTGGTCATATGTTGGAATACCTGTATAATCTACATGTTTTATATCCATGTTTTGCAGCATAGCCTGAAGAGATGTCCAAACTGGATGTGAATATACTAGTAGAAAGTTAACTACATCTGCATGGTGCACCTTCTGGCAAATTAAGCCAGCTAATTAGAATAAAGCAGAACTAACATGACTTCTTTGCTTCTAGGCTTGAAGCCAGCATGCCTTAACAGCAGCATGCTGCACTTTGTAGACACACCAATAGTCTCAGATCTAGCTTTAATAGCAGCACTGTGTTGCATTTCTCAGTTATATTCATATATATTCTCCCTTCTGCTCTACCTTTTTAAAACAAGTTTGGGGCAGTGGGGAAACCATTCTTTCACTGGACTGCATCTTTCTGCTCTTAAATAGAATATTTAAATTTCTAGGCTGTCACTCATCTTTCATGAACATTAATTTGTATTTAAAAGCAGTTAGGCAGAAAAAACAAGTCTTCTACAACTCATTTTGAGGAATGAAAATAACCAGTTTGACATCCCCCTGAGATTTTGAGGGAGTTAATGAAGTCTTCTTTGTGTCAGAAAGGTAAATCCTCAGCTTGTTCATTTCCTCAGTATCATTAATTAGCTAACACTTTTCATCTATGACAGTTAGAAAAATTTGAAGGAATAGAGGTTCTTTTCTACCCAAAATGGTATCTAATTATAAACCTGAACCTTTCCTCATTCCATTTTAAAAAGGAACTGCTGACAAAAATGTCAAATCTATTTTGCAAAAAAAAAATCTCTGATGTTGTATTCATTAAATTAAATGAAAAGGAACAAGATTAAGCTCTTACTGTTTCTCTACATATAGAGAACTTTCACACACACCCTCCTTAAAAGAAACCTAAAACATTCCTAATATTTAAGGCCAGCTACATTTGTTGGACAATAAGGATACTCAGGCCATTTTGACTATCCAAGAGTTTATAGTATTTCCTGAGAAATATTAGTATTAAGTTCCTTGTTCTGAAATGTCAGTATTTCAAGTCTATATTTCAAGTATTTTAAATGCTTATGATTGTTTCAAATCCATATTCTTGTGAAACAGCTGCAAAATTCACTAAATAATCGGTAAATTTGCACTGAAAATCTTTTTGTCATTGGTGCTATGCTATGATAATTCAAATAACATTTAGGAACAGAAACTTCCTCTAAAAACAATGAAATTTCTTACTAGAGAAAGTGATCCATATGCTGTGGAAAATCTGAACTGTATTGGGGTTCCCCCAACCCAGGGCAAGATCTGACAAGGCTTGAGTGCTCTTCAGTTTCCATTATGTATATAGGTCCACATCTGTGAATATCTAATGTAATTTAATAAACTTTATCATCATCTTCATTTTTAGCCACTGGACTATGAGACAAGACGACTTTATACCTTGAAAGTAGAAGCTGAGAATACCCATGTGGATCCACGCTTCTATTATCTTGGGCCTTTCAAAGATACAACTATTGTGAAAATCTCTGTAGAAGATGTAGATGAACCTCCCGTCTTCAGCAGATCTTCTTACCTTTTTGAAGTGCATGAAGATATTGAATTGGGGACAATAATAGGAACAGTAATGGCACGGGATCCTGATTCGGCCTCAAGTCCGATAAGGTAATACTCCAGTCTCTGTAAACATCATTTGCTAAAGAAATTAAGAGAAATAGTAATACAACATGAATTTTCACGTACACACTGTACACAGGAAGATGATGTTAATGTTTTTTCCTGTTATTTATTAGTGTCCCAGAGAGAGACAGAATTGAGAATGACGCTATCTGTAAGCCTCCGAACACCTCAGGGAACAGCCATTCACTCATACACTTGTACACAAGAGACACGGGAAATATTTTCTAGTACTTCGAACCTCAGAAAACTTATAAAATGACACATTGATTTCAAGAAGGCTCTTCAGGACTACTTGCTTCACACTGTGAAAAAGTGCCAACCAGTCTATGGCCCAGGAAAGGGACAGAGCTTTGTAATGCTTCTTCTGTTCAGTCCTGGAATGTATCCAGTGCAGATCTTACCTGCTCTGGATGGTGCCTTCTGCTTTGCAGGCTTGCCAGAGTGATTGCTATACAGAATAAAATTATCTTTGTGTGTGCTCAAATACGCCAAGAAATTAGACATCGAAAGTTTAATATCTTAAAAAATCTTTTCTGTGTATACTACTAGATGCTACATGCTACATCACATCTAGCTGAATGTAGTAAACTATATTTTGCTGTGGGGTTTTTTATTTGTTTTTCTATAAAGCATAAGCTTTAAGAAACAGGTAAGACAAAGCTGTCCAAGTTGGATGTGTGTTGTCTGAAATACCAAACAAAGTACAAAAATGACATTCTGGCAAAAGAACCTTATTTACTGACTTTGAAGTCAATCACCACATACTTCTTAATGAGGCCCAGGTGGTAGAACTGGATTAGGAAATGAAACTGAATCTAATTTTCTCCTGTGGTGATTCGTGTGTATGGAAAAGATAAGAGATAACACCAAGCCTCTAAAATTTAAGAATACATAAACACTTAGCATTGCATCTTTATCTACTCTAATTGCATGATACAACTGACATTTTTAGTAGTTATTTTTTCTTAATTGTGACTGGAAAAAGAACAAACTTGGAGCTTTTGCTTGTTTTGTTTCTGACACAACTTGATGAATTGAAGAAATGTGGCAGGTATTTCCCTCTTCAGTATTATTTACACAGAGTAGCAACATAAAGATTATTTTATATAATTTTTCTATGTCCTGTTAATGTTTCTTTCATTATCCCATAATTTAACAGAGGCAGGTGGAGCAAACCAATAGTAATAAGGGCAAAGAAATTTCTAAAAAATTGAAAGGGACCTTTGAATCTAGATTTAGTTCGCTTGAAGAAAAAAATTGAAGATATATGTGATAATGATCTTCACAGTAATTTCTTTTAGCTTTCATTTAATGCTATCTAGTTGAAAACAAGAACTTTAAAACAATTTGCATAGCATAGATCGAATTGTCTTTCGTATTTGCTCTGTTCCTCAACTTCCAAAGCAAGCTTGTATAGTCATTCAAACAATAATTACCTAGGATAAGTTTTTATAAGCTTTTACTTCTTACAATATCAATATTAAATACAAAGTACTGTGAGTTTACCCCAGAACTGAACAGCTAACATTTAAACTAAAGTATTTTGAAAGTTGTCATATTTTTAAATTAGGGCAGTTTGTATAATACTTTAATACTGCTATTAAGAAAAAATACTACAGCTTCAGGTTGTAGAATTGATTCAGTTTTTAATTTTTTTTCTGTTTTTCTGTTTATTTTAAAATATTAGTTTCTGTTTATTAAAATTCTATATAAGTTAGGGTTCCTATAAATGAAGTGCTAATAGCTTCCTGTTGCACTTTCTATTTCTGTTCAATGAATACGGAGATATTTTCTGAAAATAGTAATTTTGGTAGCATTTGCAGGCCATTGAAAGTAATATGATGCGGTAAAGTATGTGCTTATCTCATGGCTATTATCAAATGGTATAGAATTTTTAATGAAACAATGTAGAATAGATCTCATTAGCTAGAGAAGTGATTATTGCCTATTGAAATTACAGTACTGTCAAAATAAGTTCCTTTCCTCATTAAAACTCCTTCCATGGATGAAGTAAAATCAAATGTTTATCATATAAGCCAAATAGTCTTAAATATGATTTCTCTGAAAAATAGCAGGTTTTTGTTTAATTCTAAATAACAATNAAAAAAAAAAAAAAAAAAAAAAGAGCAAGTCTTTCCAGCACTTTCAGAAGTCTTGTTTGGCTGTTCTAATTTCCTTTTGTTTTGTTTTGGTTTTGTATTGATTTTGGTGTCAGCTTGTTTGCTGGGGATTTGTTTGTTTGTTTTACATATTTATGTTATTGTGTGTGGTGGAGTGAGCAAACAAAACCCACCAAAATGTTATAGACATAATTTTCATATTACAGCATTTTTTCATTTGGCTCAATTTAGTTAAGTACTGTAAATAAAAGCAGATACAACTGACGAACTGTTTAGATGACTCATAAAAGTTCATAGAAACATGGACTTTGTTACTATTGTACATGAACATGAATTGTTTCTATTGTACTGTACAAGTGTACTAGCAGACTTTTTTTTTAATTTGGCCCAATTCTGCCAAGTAGTTAGATAAATGTTCTGTACTTCACAAAATCTTACATTTAATTCCATACCAAAGGTTCAATCCTAACTTTGAAGGCAGTGTTAAATATTAGAAAAAATGGAGGAAAGAGCAATTTTCTGATTCTAGGTTGACATTCTGCCATATTGTGTTAGAAGTTTTGCCTGCAGAAGTACAGCAACTATAGCAACATAGGTCCTTTAACATCAGTATATTCATGAAAGTGAAAGTTCTGCATGTGAACTTATTTTTATAGAGATTCTTTTTAACTTGATCTCTAGTAAATTAATATATCCTAAAGTGTAGAAGCTGTGCTTATAACAATACTTTTGAAAAGCTCATAAATTAGCTGTCAGTTTCAGTCTGAAGGAACAGTACATCAAAGACAATTTTCCTTTCAGGATTAAACCAATTCTTTAATTATTATATTGAAATTCTGACTTATTTTTTATGTTTCTCATATATGTTTATAAAAGCTCAGATGATCAAATTTACACTATTGTATCATATTTATGAAATTCTTGCAATTTTTATTCCTCATTCTATGGAACTAACCTTGAGAATTTTCATAAGTGTTTATAAGAACTAAATATATGTCTTCTCAAAACTAACCTTTGTAATGTAACATATAGAACCTAAAAACTATATTGACTTTTTCTGAAACATATGCTTTCTTCCATTTTTTATCATTTTTACAATACTTTTTCTTTCTTTATCATATTTAGGTTTTCTCTGGATCGTCACACTGACCTTGACAGGATATTTAATATTCATTCTGGAAACGGGTCCATCTATACTTCTAAGCCACTTGACCGTGAGATATCACAATGGCACAATCTTAGTGTTATAGCAGCTGAGATCAGTAAGCCAATTTGGTGTCTTTTTCCTTTCAGATTTCCTCAGCCTGTACAGTTACAGCTGTGACTTCGTGAGAAAAAAGTTCCCTTCCCTGCCCCCCCGCTCTCTATTAGATATTCTGGACAAGTAAATTGGAGGTAGCTAACAGCAGCTGTCTCCACATTGCTTTTTTCCTCACCTACTTCCACCACTGACCGTTAATGTCCAAGTCACTTCTGAAGTGTGACCCAATTAAATAATAACACTGCAGTAATTCTGTTTTCTTCCTTTTCTTTGAGGACAATTACCTGATTTTGCTGTTAAAGTAAGCAGATTCAGGATGGTAATCTATGTTTTTGTGTCTATCGTTTTCTTCATTTCCTTAGAATTATCTCTTCCTATGGTATCTACACCTACAGCTCTTGGAATCAATACGTCTTACAAGTTAGGTTCAATTTGATCCCTAAGCTGTAGCATTTCCTGGACTATATAAATCAGATCTTTGTAGATATTTTCATGTTAAAAATACAAAGAAGAAAGCAGAGATCCTCCTAAACCTGCTACATTATTAACTCTAATTGCCTGACAAAAAATGTTCTAAGGGACAAAGGTCTGATCTTTGAAATCAGCTAGTGAGGATCACTTGCTTTCAAAGACACTGGTTTTTTAGGGTTAATGCTACACCAGTCAAAAAAAGAAAAAATTGCTCATCAGCAGTGAAGCATGGCTGGCAAGAGCTACACTGCAGAGAACTAAATGGAACATCGTGTCCATCCAATTAACCACTCTTAGCCTGCCTGTCCCCGTTTCTGTAGTCCAGAGCAATAGGCTGGTTGTATTGAGCACACCCAGTAGCTGTACTTTTTTTTTTAAAAACCTTTTTTTTTCTTGCGATGCATGGTCCTGAGCTTACAATCCTTCACAGTGCTGCCCAATGTTGTAAGAATACTTTTCAGAAGTATTTATATAATGAAAAAACTTAGTAACCTTGTATGCTTATATCATAGTGCTGTTATTTCCTTGTCAGGATACTTTGAGCAAATTTACATTCTGGACCTAGTTGGAGTAGCTAGCATTCTCCAAAGAGGTACATTAGCTTTGGAGAAAGAAGTGAAGGGGGAGATTAGATTTAGGTCTTTAAATTTTTAAAAATATTACCATGAAGCATGACACAATGGGACAGCAATGTTAAGACTAGAACTCGTTTGGAAAGTTAGTACAAAAATGCAAAAGGCCATGAAAAGCAGTGCCCTAAACCTGCCATTTTAAACAATTCAGGATGTCAAAAAGATCCACACCACGCTCTTTAGCAAAGGTGTTATTAATAACAAGTGAAATTAATGCCAGCTACTCCTAAATGTTTACTGTTTTATTTGAAGCAGCTTAAAAGGGGGAAAAAAATCAGTAATTTTGAATCATCTCTACTGTTACTTATCCTATTCCATTAAAGTTGCAAAATCATATAGTATTTAGCTACCAGCCAGCAGAATTACAAGAAATGGCTGCATTTTTTTACTTCCAGGCACTATTTCATATTCTTGGTATGGCAACTAGATCAGCAAGTGGGAACAGGGACACTTGTATTCCTGCATTAACCCATATTAATGAAAGGGCACTCTAAATAATACTAGGGTTTTGACATTTGGCAAGGGGGAGGTTACTATTCTTGTTTTGTAACCTAAGGTCTGAAAATCTACATTCTTATTTTTTAAGGCAATTTAAACATAATCTAATTCTAAAAATTCTTTACCAATTTTTTGGGGGGATACTTTCATTGGCTTTGTTGGAATTTCTCCCTATTTATTAAGGCACAAGAGAGGAAAGTCAGGCTTGAAAAATTTTCAAAATATGTATGCACAAAGTCAATAATGTCTTTTCTGTGTAAAATAAAACAGATCACAAATAATTTTAAAATTAAAAATCAAAACCTTACAGCAAAATAATACTCTTGAGCCCACCAAAGAAATAAATTTGTCATGATAGCAATGAGCATACTTTTAATATACTATATTTGCATAGATCATTAACAGTTGCAGCCCCTATTTTCATGTAAAAGCTTAATTACTCACTGGATGCCAAAACTTATTTATTTTTTACTCTAAGCAAAATATCTCCTTATTTTTCAGGAGGCATGATTCTAACCTGGTATTAGTTAGTACAGTAAATTTTGACCAGTTTCATACCTAATCTTGCATGTCTCTTGCTCAGGAAATTTGGAAGAAAACAGAAAAAATTTAGTAGGAAAATAAACTCATTATCCTTCTTTCTTCTCCTGTCAGACAACCCCAAAGATACTACTCGTGTACCTGTCTACGTAAGGATTTTGGATGTTAATGACAATGCCCCCCAGTTTGCTGTATTCTATGATACTTTTGTCTGTGAAAATGCAAGAGCTGGACAGGTATGCCTTTGATAAACAATTTTCACTATCCAGTTTTGCTATGGCACTCAATTGTAGATCATTCTTGCCTGTTGCTTGGGAGAAATCATGTCCAAAATAGCTTTTGTAATGTTAAAAATGAAAGCAAAGTAGCTCTGTAGCTGAGGCTTAGAGTGAAATATCAATATATTACAACAGCATCAGTGTGTGAACTACCATTTTTCTTTACCTAACCTTGTACTACTATTAAATCCTGACTAGATATGTCCAAGAGACATAGTCATAATTAGTTTTGCTGTTATCTTCACCAAGTAAAATGTTATATGTAGCTATGTCCTGGTTTCGGCTGGGATAGAGTTAATTTTCTTCCTAATAGCTGCTATAGTGCTAAAAAGTTTGATCTATATTTTCAATAACTCTCAAATAGCAAAATTCAGATGTATTTCAATCCATGCTGGTGGAGATTACAAACATCTACACCTGTCACACCTTTTATTTTTTTGGGATTGTTAGGCTTATCTTTTATTATTGCACCAAAAACTTTTGAAAAGAAAATACAAAACATACATTTTTGAACTGGTAACATAGTATTTTGTTTTGCCTCTTAGAGGCTAAAAAACGTGTACTTCAATTTAAGTGAAATGACTGCAGTGCTTCACATCTATTTCCTAATAGGTGGCTGCTTATTAGAACTGTTAAAAAAATGGTTTCCTATTACAGCACAGCGTGTCCCAGAGCACAGTCATCCGATAATAAATCCTTTAAAATGGTAGCAGTAGTACCTCAATGCAATCATTTTAGCACCTTTGAACAGAATGTGGGAGAAGTGCCAGCTTGTCTTAACTGTTTCAGTCCTATAGGTATGACATTCAGGTTGTATTACAGATGTCACATTCAGGTTGCCATTCTTCTTTCTAAAGTAACATCAGTTGGAAATCAGAACAGAGGATTAAAGGCCTAAATTTATAATGCATAAAATATCTAATGGTACTAAGCAAGGGCATTTGTTTGCTACGAGAGTTATAAGATGATTCAAGTGGTTGGATAAATAGAAATCACTGGCTAAATATCTAGAATTTCTGACAGTTGTACTGTCTTCTATAAATGCTAAAATAATATTTTAATAACTTCCAATATGAGATATGGAATACGTATTGGAAAAGTAGAACACTGAATTTTCCTCTTCCAGTTTCACAGAAAATTTCCTGGGTAAAAAAAGATCAAAATGCATTAATCCACAAATCTTACTCTGGGGTTTTAGAATCTGTTCTGTCCAGGTTTCTAACTATAGAGGATACAGGAAATGCTTAACAGAACAGTTATATTTTCATGTAAGCATATTTTGAGGAACTCTATTTTTCTGAGCTACCTAGAATATTGAGGTCAATATAATTTAAAAATAAATATAAAAGTTATTTCTGCATTACACTGGTTTTCTGTTACATTCAGAAAAGGCTGTCAGCTAAAAATTTGAAAAAAAACCACTAATCATTTATGAATAATAAATGAGAAGCTAAATAAGTCTGTGTATCCATAAATGTTTATTTAAATTGTTATAGAGCTCAGTAGTGTCTCATTTATCAGAAAAAAGTGCCAAGTTTACTAAAAGGGCTATAATTATAACCATTATTTTAAAAAATCTGAGTTTCAAATGATTGCTTAAAGAAAACAATTCACAGGATTCACAGGAATAACATGAATAATTTATTTGAATGTAATTACATTCTTCTTGCTTACTGGTAGATCATAAATAAGACTTGTTATTTTGGAATTCAGTCTGTCTTGAGGGATTGTATCTAATCAATACATACTGAACATGGTTCTCCAAGTTTGGTTCCTCCCACATTTATGCTATTTTTCCTTCTTTTCAGGTTTTCATAATTACATTTGATCCATGATCAATTTTAAATCTTCCATTAGATCACTGAAACTATTATGATACTTCATCAGTCACAAGTTCTGTGGTATTCATTTAAATATTTCCTATCTCCTACTGACAAACATTTTAATGAATATTAGAGTTTTCCAGTTTATTTTCCCTTAAAATTTCCATTTACTTAATTTATATAGAAGTACATATAAAATATATATACACACACACATATATATACTTACGTCTATATACACACACACTACATACATTATATATGTGTGTGTGTGCTTGTGTGTGTACATATATACACACATACACATATATGCATATATATAGTGAGCAAGAGAGGGAGAGTACTTTTTATGAAATGTGATTTTTGGGGTCTGAGTGACTCAAAGGGCCTGTGATTACTTTCTTGCTTGCTATTACTGCTGATGTCAGATTGTACCATGACCTTCCAAACAACAGGAATACCCCATTCCAAAAAGCTCAAGCTACAAACAAGCAGCACCTGTGGCAGAATGCCATTTTGATGGCTGTTGTTCTTTCAACCCCCCAAAAATGAGGACAATCTTGGTGTGATGGCATAAAGGGGACACAGGCATTCATGTGGGCTATGTAAGGCTGACTTGGCAGGAGTTGAGGGGAAGAAAGGAGTGAAATGCTCAGACTGCTGCAGTCCTGTACACAAAAAATTTCAGCTGTCCTCTACTCCCAGGTGGGAAGAGCCAGGACCTGGGCATCTGGGCAGATGGATTCCAGTCGGTTTTGTCATCTCTCAGCTGCCACAACTCTGGCAGCTCAGCAGCTCCAAAGATCCTCTAACGTGAAAGACAGAAATCAGTGTAGAAAGTAGAAGTCAGTCCTACTTTAGAGGGAATTTAGAGAATTTACATGGAATCTGAGTATATTTTTTCTACATATTCACTTTCCCTATAGTAATGGTCAGTAGAGGGGCCCTTCTTCTCCCTTTGTAAGTGATCTGCCAAAAGAAAAGAAGGCATGAGCTGACCTTGGACAGCAGCCAGGTACCCACCCAGCCACTCCCTCCCTCCCCAACAGGACAGGGGGAAAAACAAGACAAAAAAGAAAATGGGTTGAGATAAAGACAGGGATATCACTTACCAGTTACCATTCTGGGCATAACAGACTCAACTTAGGGAAAAGTAATTTAACATATTATCAATTAAAATAGAGTAGGAAGGTAAGAAACACAAAAAAATGAAACACCTTCTCCCCTCCCCCCTTTTCTCAGGCTCTCCTTCACTTCCGACTCCTCTACCTCCTCCCCTCCCCGAGCGGCGCAGGGGTATGGGGAATGGGGGGCTGCGGTCAGTCCATAACAGATCCTCTCTGCCGCTCCTTCCTCCTCACACTTTCCCTGCTCCAGCCTGGGGCCTTCCCATGGGCTGCAGGGAAACACCTGCCCCATCGGGGTCTCTCCTGGGGCCGCAGGGACATCTCTGCCGGGGCGCCCAGAGCACCTCCTGCCCTCCTCCCGCTCTCCCCTCGGGGCTCGCAGGGCTGTTTCTCACACTGTTGCCCTCAGCCCCGGCTGCCGGGCAGCGTTTTGCCCTTCCTTCCCCAGGCTTTCCCCGAGGCGCCCGCCCGTGGCTGAGGGGCTCAGCCCTGCCCTGCGCTGGGGCCGTTGGAGCCGGCTGGAACCGGCTGTGCCCAGCGCGGGGCAGCCCCGGCCGCTCCTCACAGGGGCCGCGCCGGGAGCCCCCCACTGCTGCTGCCGGCACCTGGGCACCTGCACCTGGCACGAGGATGTTCTGATGTTTAGGTGGGAAACTGTTTGGTTTTCTTTTATTTGCCTTTGGCCGTTCACCATCTTCTCCTACTCTGGTTATTGTAATATATATACACATGTGTGTCTGGGGCATTATATACATAAAATTTAAAAATACTGAGAAACAAACATATACCAAATCATGTAGGCCTTGCATTAATAGACCTATACCATCATGGGTGCCCAGTATCGTTGTCTCACAAGGAGTTTATTACCCGGTGTGCAATTATCCAATTCACACAGAGTCAAGATATCGATTTTATTTCATCTCTGCACAGAGATGGGTGCTAGGTGGTAACTCCACAAAGCTAGCACACCTTTGCAGTAATATTTTAACATATTTATACTTATATTGCTATATATCACTCCTTTATATTAGCATATTGTACCATCATTGGTTCTTAGTCTCTTTGCCTTGGTTTAAAGACACAGTGTTCCATAATTTCACTGCACAGGCCCAATACGTAAGGGTCTTCACATGGAAGCGGGAATATTTTGGCAAAGAGGTGTGGTTTTTCCATGCAAATGAGCGTAGTTCATTTAAAGTTCATATACTCTTTCAGTTCGTGTCAAATTCCATGCTCTGCTGCTCAAGTATGTATTTGTGAGTGATAAGTTTCTGCTTTTTCTAACATTTTGTCCTTGGGTATATTTCATTCTTTACTAGCTGACCTCGACATTATGTTACTTGAGACATCATCGTTCTGGTCCTTTCAAAGATCATGTCCTTTGTCTGAAGGACTACCTGCCTGGGCCAGAGGTAGCAAGTAGGTAAAGAGCATAGTTTCCTGCACCTTTCAAAGCCTCAAAAGTAATGAGGAAAGTTTTGTTTTCATCTGTTTGGGTCTCCAAGCATGCTTGTTGCAATCTTGCTGTTATTAGCCTTCATTTTACCAAATCTATACATGCCCACTCCTTTTTCACATGTCCCAATGTTATATAAATCAGTCTAGCTCATCATGGGTTCTCTTTCAATGACATTTTAAAATATGAATGATTTATTATTGTTTTCTTTTTCCTATATCTTAATTCAGCATAGATGACATAAACACCCTAGGTTTGTTGAACCAATTCTTTTTATGTTGCTCCTGTTCTTACCAATTCATTTGACCCATATAAAAAACTTCATCAGGGATATTTTTCCCACCATAATGTTGCTTAAATATGGCTTTTGGTATCTTTATAGTTCCAGCAATTTCCTTATTATATTCACCAGGTGTCTTTCTATCATTATTCCTTTTATTGAAAAAATAACTAAAATATGTACCTATTGAAAAACCAAATTCCTTGCTGTTTTGTTTTCTAGGAATTCAACTTTCCCTCCTTTTTTTTAGATGTTTTTTATAGAACTTTCTTATATCCTTTGATCCTGAAGTGTTATTTTATCTTTGTTTTTTGCACCTCCCTCATTTCTTTTGTCATACTACAATTTGTGGTCCATTTACTGGAATATTATTTTCTTTTACTCTTCCATCTCTTTATTCTTACTTTAGTTCCTTCAGTATATTTCCATAGATCTTATATCTTCCAGTGTTTTTAGTAGTATCAGATTTTTCTTCTTGCTTTACTTTTTTTCAAGAACTCTCAAAGTTTTGCTTTGTTTTACTCTGGTAAGACAAAGTTTTTGTAATGCAAATCAATATAGGGTTTCTAAATAGTTGTGTTTTTTTTTTCTTAATGGCAAATTATATTTTCTGTTCTTTGCACAGAATTTAAAAGGAAATATATAGTGTGTTTTAGAAAAAATAAACATTTCCTTAAACAGTGGGTAGAACTCATGGTCAAAGAGGACCTACCCAGCAAAAAGATGAATTGTGTTGGAATAAGCAGCCTACACAGCAAACTTGTTTCTACTGTTTTATCAGTTTTTAGTGGATAACAACCTTCTTTGTATGCTTTTGGGCCCTTACTTTCCTGGCTGTTTTCAGACAGAGTAATGTTCTTGGCTTCCCTGCAGTTGTTAGTGTTTTGTGGCATTGCTAGCAAGGAGAAGCAACTTACTGTGGGTGTAATGGGGATATCCCATGGTCAACTGGTCTGAGCGGAAAACAACACTGTATGAAACCTTGTGTAAAACAGGATCTATTGCATTAATGTAGTTACTAATATTATCAGGAAATAGTATGCAAAACATGCAATATAATGCTTTCAACTTCTGTTTATTTATGTTTTTTTTTTAATGTAGACCAAAAACACTCCCCCTGCCTTGTCCCATGGGAGTCAAACAGAACAAAGAAGGACTAACACTAACTTATGTATTTGAACACATTGCCTGGAGCAATGGAATACTAACTAGGCTTGCATCACGTCAAAACTCCAACATTAAATAATTTTGTGAGAGTATCATTACGTAGTGGTATATGTTATGTAATGTAAGAACCCCCTTAGATTATTAATACTGTTTCACGTCAGTACAATTACCAATATAGATGCTTTAGCTATAAAGGCTATGGAGAATAATTTTATGACAATTCCAGGGAAACAAAAGACTTCCCAGCTTTCCATATTTGGAATACTATTGATAACTTCTAAACTTCTTCAGACAAATAGCTATTTCCTGGTAGTCTGTCACTTTCTTTCTAAAAGTCTGGTGTGTTAAATCAGTTTCTCATGGAAAGGAAGGGGGATAGTAGAAGCTAATCATATTTACTTCTTCCTTCAAAGGGTCCCTTATAACCAAACAGGATTTCTAATGAGACTTAAGCACTTCTTTCCTGGATAGTTACTGCTGCTTGTTTAATTACATTTTTAAAAAAAAACCATAGTACAAAATGGTATAGACAAATTTAAGAAACTGAGGACTAAAAAGTTTATTGATTCAGTATTGTTCAGTTTTACTAAGAAAGAAAAAAAATGTACATTAACAGTAGCAGATTATCTGCAATAACCATTGTCTATAATTACAATGTAACACTAGGTGGTAGATGACCTACAAGGCGAGTTTACTCTCTGCCATTTCAATTCCTCTCAATTGTAGGTTTATATTTGAAAGCCACTGAGAAAGGAAAAGGCTGCTAACGTACATATTGATTACAAATAAAGAGGTGTACCCAGTAAGAAATGTTTCTTTTTTTCTTCAAGTGGATTTGCATATATTTAAGAGACTCTAAGTAGTTACCCTGCCATCAGTTACAGCCCAGAGGTTCAGAGTCAAGCAAGCAATGGCTAAAAGCTTGTATCCTGAAGGCTTTAATCAGTCCTTGAAGCTTCAAGAATGAGTCCAGGTTTGGTAAAACACAGATGGTATTGCAAGTGGCTGCCTAGGAACAGTGCAAAAGGGAAAAATCTTGAAAAACAACTCCCATGGTTAGTTACAATCTTAATTACTCCTATCAGTTCTATGCCCGCAAACAACTGGATAATAACCGGATAAAAATTGTAGAGTCCTTGGATTTACCTGTCAGACTGCAGTACAGTCTGCTTAAAGTGGTTAGATTTGTGAAAAGATGGCTGAGAGTGGAATGCTAGAGGAACAAGACGTGGAGCAGCAAGCACAATACACTGAAAGTCCGGAAGATAATATAGTGTATCAGTCATAGGAAACACTTTCTGTCACATGTTGCAATTGATTGTACTAGGGAACGAAAGGAAGAGTTAAACACAAAGAACTGTCTGAAAGAAATGCTGTGGGATGGAAAGGTCTGACTCCAACCCAAGTCTTGATTAGACAAGTCTTGGAGAAGAGGCAGAACTGTTAGAGTCCATATGGCTAGTCTGAAAAAATTGTGACAACAAAATTCCCTGTGCGACACTGGGATCCTCAGTGTCTCCTCACCTTCATTTTGATCACAACTGGTGAAATAGAGGAGAGTGGAGGAAACAAGTACAACAGAGCTTTTTTGCCCCCCCCTAAAAAAAAAAAAAAAAGGGAATGCAGTGAGAGAGATTCCAGACCTCAACCTATTCTCAAACGAAGTTGTGATAACTTTTTTTGCTCAAGTCAACAATCAGCAAGTCAAATATGTGCTATTTAGGACATCCAAACCTGTGATACTGCTATAACTGTCTGCAAGAGAGATGCAGTAGGCAAGGGAAGAAATCACCAAAACAACCTATATCATTGACTATGACCTACAGCAGTACTTTTATTGCTTCCCAGGAAAGCAGGACGAATCTGCTTTCCCATTCCTCATTTGTATGTTTTGTCCATGTGTTGTCTGAAGCGTACTTCATGTACAGATCTTGAAAGAGCACAAAAGTTCAAGCGGTGCTTCAAAAAGTTAACAGGAAGATGCTGCTCCCTCCAAACACCAAAGGCCAACTCTAAATAAATGTCATCCACACTGACCTTCCAATCTGGTGAATAGCATGTTCCTTGTGATGACATACAGGAGGAACTTGAGTGCACCAGAGATACTGCAAGGAGAACTTTCGAGGCTCCCACAGGAGATGATGAGTACTTGCTCTATTGGCATGTGTACTTGGCCTCATTCAAAAAGGAGCTAGTAATGCACTTTCCATGTGAATTTCCAGTAATATCCTTATTTGCAAAAAAATTTATAAATATTTTAAAAGTTTAGGTTCTAATTCAAAATAGCAAAACAAATCATGCTTTTGTTTGTGATGAATTTTACAATTTAATTTAGAGGTGCTGTAAATGTGACAATGTATCTAAACACATTTTTTCACTGACCATCCTTAAAACCTTGCCTTTTAAAGAAACATACCAGCAAGTAACTGGCATTTTTTAATTACCCTTACATTTTAATATTTAAATGATGCTTCCAACAAGAAACCCCAAGCAAATTATTTTTTATCCCTAATGTAAGCCAATTAGCTGAATTTGCTTGCAGAATGTGTGATAAGGTTAAACGTGATCAGTAGTTGAACAGAGAAGTTCCCAGGGAACTTCAATCGCTACAACACCCACCTCACTACAACCTCCCTTCTACAACTACCTGAAAGGAGGTTGTAGAGAGGTGGCTGTTGGTCTCTTTTCCAGAGTAACAAGTGATAGGACAAGAGGAAGTAGGCTCAAGTTGCCCCAGGGGAGGTTTTGATTGCATATTAGGATAAATTTCTTCACTGAAAGGATTATCAAGCATTGGAACAGGCTGCCCAGGGAAGTGGTGGAATCACCATCCCTGGAGGTATTTAAAAGACCTGTAGATGTGGTGCTTAGGGACATGGTTTAGTGGTGGACTTGGCAGTGTTAGGTTTATGGTTGGACTTGATGATCTTAAAAGTCTTTTCCAGCCTAAATGATTCTATGATTCTATGATTCTAACAAATGAACAATGAGGGAATTGATAGGAGAGGTGTTTTTTTTGCTGTTTATTGTTATGCTAAGGCACACTGGTTGGCAGTGTGCCTTAGTTTACAATCCCTGTAAACTGGAAAAGATTTTAGGTTAGAAAAAATTCTACATACTCCTTTTAAACTATGGGTATGGACACTCAGAAGTGGAGGAGTTGATTTTCATCAGTTTAACACCAACAACTGACTGCATTCATGATCTCCACTTGTGAAGTAAAGTGGACTAGTGTTTTCTTGACTTAATTTTGCAAAAATCTCTAAAGATTTATTTGCTAATTACTCACTAAATAATTACAAGGTTCATTCTTTAAAAACAAATAATATTCTGTGCTTGTATTACCTGTTTTGTTCATCCAGTAAGTTATTGGAGGTTTACGTGAGAAAACAATTTTAGAGAAAGACAAAACTCCAGTTGAGAAAGCAAGCGAGATGCTGTATTAAAAGAAATCCAGTCCTTGTCTCATGAAGAAATTTGTTGCTGTGTTATGGATGGACACGAGAGAAGTTGGGAGTTAATCATGTATTTGTTAAGGCAAACAGGAGTACATTGCAATTGTTGATGTTAAAGATGATCAGTCCTGACAAAAGCTGTGATATGAAGAGAAATGGCTGTATTTGGAACAACTGGAAGAGGAAAAACAAACAGGGTTTAACAAGTATGCCACAGGGAAGGAATACTGTCAAAAATTAGGTGTAATTCCATGCTTGAAAAAACACTGCAATTTAAAATGATGGATCAGAAATGAAAAATAAAAATAACCTAGACTAAAGATTAACCTATTTTTGGAAGTTAAACTTAAGAATATAACCAAGCATGCATGCATGCATGCACAAAAATTCAGCCATAGGTACAGTTTTTATTATTACAGTATAAAAATACCACTCTGAAATAAAGAAATCAAGATGTCAAAAACTGTGTTTTGTTTGGGAAGTGACATTTTGCCACCCTTCTGTATAGAAACTTCAGTGAAAAAAAGCCACACATTCATTTACCTGACAGATAAACAAATGTTGATAAAGCGCTTGCGGTTACTTTGCCCCAAAATACCCAAACTTTTTTGTAGGCATTGCAGAAAGCAGTCAATCCAAGTATTGAACTGACCTGATGCAGCTTACTCTGAGAATTGTGACACCAGATTCTCATCCCACTCTGAAGTGGTGCATCTGTAGAGTAAGCTTCAATGTTTTGCAAGAGTTGAAATATATGTATATAATCTAACTGGCATTTTTCATCTCAGGGATCTTATTGGTATATTTTGCTATACTAATAAATAGAAAAATCTTGGCTTAGAAACAAATGTTTTTATTTTGAAATATAATTTGAAACTTTATTTTACCTATCAGAAACATCTATTTGATAAAATACCATTTTCATCACAAAAATATAAAATATCCTCTGAATTCCCATCTTCAGTGTTGATTTGAATTTAAAATGATTGATCAGAGATGAAGAATACAAATGACCTAGGCTAAAGATAAAGCTATTTTTGGCAAGTTTAGTCCTCTTTGTAGTTACAAAAAATATATATAAAAGCATTGAAAAAAAAGAAATAGAGGAGGACTAAGGTAGAAGCTGGCCATTTTACACGTGCACATGTACCATGACGTGAAACATGTATGGATGCTCTTGTTGGAAAAACTTGTATGATACGCTTGTTTAACATTTGTATACTTAATGCATTCTACAGGTTAAGTCAATATGTGTATAGTTTGAACATGAAGTTGTCTTAATGCTTCTCGCCTACTTAAAATAATCAGACAACTGTATCAAAAACACCTAGGTGCATTTGTTTTTTTTGTTGTTTGTTTGCTTTTTTTTTTCCTGCAGCTTATTCAAACCATAAGTGCAGTAGACAAAGATGACCCTCTTGGTGGACAAAAATTTTTCTTCAGTTTAGCTGCTGTTAACCCTAACTTCACTGTTCAGGATAATGAAGGTAAAATTCATCCCTGTTCCAGGGAAAAAGTTTTATCTTTGCTGTCTGGCATACATTCCTGAAATATATTTGCTTTTGATGTCTATCAATACATAGAGAAGCCATTGAAGCACCTGCTAGCAAGAATAATAATTTTACCTGAATGTTTGTGGTTTAGGACTATTGCATTTTCATCTGTGTAAGGGAGGTAAAAATTATTATGGCAAAAATGGGATAAAACAAATTATAAAGAAAATCAGTAAAAGCATTGGTTTTACTGGTGAAATGCTTGACTGAAGGAGAAAAAAAGGGTTTAAAAAATGGCTTCAGCTGACAAGTTCAGATTTTTCACTTTAGCCTTCTGTCATATAGTTCTGACTCCCCTGGTGTTCTGTTTTGCTTCTTTCTGACTGTTAGTGAAAATAATGGCTCTGAGTGCATAGCCACTGTGGCTTTGCTTTTGATCCTTTGTCAACCTTTCTTATCAGAGAAAATTTTCAGAAGATTCTATTGGGGAAGGGGGACTATGTACCCATTTTGGCCTTCATTATGAGTATGACTAACTAAGAGGGCTCCAGATTACAAAAGAAATAAATGAGGGGTGACATGGTACCAGCCTTCAAATGTGTGAAAAGCATAAAGGCAATGGGAATAATCCTCTCTTCCTGATGAAGATTTCAGGAAGTAATAAGCTGCAAACAACATGAGGAATTTTAGGTTAGATAGAGAAAAAAATTCTAACAGTAGGGAAAGTGAAGAATTGAAATCAAATTGTTTGGGTACCCTATAAAATCCCCAGCAGCAAAGGTATTTAAAGATCTGTCAGACACATAGTTTTTGATGTTGAATGAAAACAAATAAAATACAAATACCCAAAACCATTGAAGGGGTGCAATAAAGAAAAACTGTGTTTCACATCATACAGGCTATGAAAAAAATACATCATTTAATATTTTAAAAAAATACTATATCCTGGTTACTAGGTCTTGAGTGTATAGAGGTATAGACCTTGTTATTTCTTTTTTATCTGTAATTATTTTCTTTCTTTTTGCACATGGCTTATTTTAATTCAGCCTGAAGTTGGCTGGCAAGATAGCTAACCACCTACCTCAAGAGATCCACAAGTATGATGAAAATTAAATTCTACTTCTAATGGAGACTAAATCTGTATTTTTTCTCTTTTGGACTGAAAAGTTAGGAAGTCTAGTATTGGCTCTCACTCTAGTGTTGTGGCCCTAACAATAGAAGAAATAGGGTCTCCCTGTTATTCCTTCTCTTCCTTCCCTTCCCTCTGGCCACTCAGCGAACAGCTTTTGATGCTGAAGTATACTGCATACAGTTAAGATGTCTGCTACAAATACAGTTTAGTAAATTCACTTCTCAAAACTGTGCAGGAATACCTACTGTCTTTCACATTGTCTGAATTCCTAAGACAATTTTTCCCAAAAAAATCTACTCCATGTGCAAACGTACATAATTCATTGTTCTACAGTATGTTGAAAGTGTTTTGGTGTGGAAAATCTCATACTGAGTTTACAGATAGCATTCCCATGGGTGCTGTCATGGAAGATCCATAGAAAGAATCTTTCAAAACAGAGTGCTTGTTGAACAGCATGAAGTGGAAGGTTATTTTTTCTCAGTTGGCCACTTCATTTCAGGGCTTTAGCCCTGAACTGGAACTGTGTCATGCACTGCATGCATTAATCTATAAAACATTTTGAACTTTGAGAAATCCTCTTTTCAAATCACACTCAAAGATGCTGCAGAGGCACAGAGGTGCAGATGTACATAAAAGATTATAAATAGCTTTCTGATCAAATGGAAATGTCATTAGGAAAATAGAGTTATCACTATGATATCAGGAACGGTTTAAAATGCTACAAGTGATGTAAAATATGATGGTTTGCATGTACTGTAAATGATACACTTTTTATATTCATATACTATACAACAGTGTATTTTAATCAATCTAGATAACACTGCCAGAATTTTGACAAGAAGGAATGGCTTTAGTCGACATGAGATAAGTACTTACCTTCTACCAGTGGTGATATCAGACAATGACTACCCGATCCAGAGCAGCACGGGCACGCTGACCATTCGAGTGTGTGCCTGTGACAGCCGGGGCAACATGCAGTCCTGCAATGCTGAGGCCTTGCTCCTCCCTGCTGGCCTCAGCACAGGGGCACTGGTTGCCATTCTCCTCTGCATCATTATCCTGCTAGGTAAGAAAAAGAAATGCATCTTTCCCCCCATGAACAAATGCTTCAGGCATGACTCATTTTACAAAACTATTCAGATTCGTAAAATTAATGGTCATGGATTTTGCAAGAAGAATTTAACTGCAACTTAAAACAAAAAGAAAAAAAAAAAGCAAAACCTGTTTGTCTGGGAATTGGACATTGTAAATAAGAATTCAAGTCCCAGACTGTTAAAACTATCAGTGTGCAACCAGAAGTTCATTTTCATTCTTTCGTTAAGTTGTGCAAAAAAAAAAGATCAGAGAGGAGGAATAGCATAATCAAAAATCACGTTCATGTCTTTCATTTTAAACTTTTTTTGAGGGAATGTCTCTTTTTTATTTAAATAACTATCTAAAGTCAACATGCAGTATATATTTCACACAGAATATACCAGTAAATTGTATTTTTACTATATTAAAGCACCATCTGTCCAGGGGTTTCTGTGCTGTAATTAAAAAAAAAATGTAAATTTTGTAAAACCTCCATTCTGAGTTTTTCAGAATGTCACTTAATGACTTATAATTCACCTCAAAACCAGTTTTTAACAGTATACTTTGAGCTTAAAAAAGGTAAAAGATCATCATAGACCTGGCTATTTTAAAACTCATTAAAGTTACAGAAGGAGCATGTACACAAGCTCATGGTTCTGCAAAGCAGAGCACACTGTGTGTGTAAAATAGCACATTTTGATACAGACCTTACTGTGCTACCATAATACAGATAGAGATATTTATCGATTTATCAGACAGAAATGAATTGCTGAAATGTAGCTGAAATAAAGCCCTTGTACCTGGTGGATTTGTTACTAAGAAATTGTTCAATAGAGATCTTTACCCATTCTTTGTTTCTCTCTTTAAGTTATAGTGGTGCTGTTTGCTGCTCTGAAGAGGCAACGAAAGAAGGAGCCTTTGATTCTCTCTAAAGAGGACATCAGAGACAACATTGTGAGTTATAATGATGAAGGCGGTGGAGAGGAAGACACCCAAGCCTTTGATATTGGCACACTGAGGAATCCTGCAGCTATTGAAGATAAGAAGCTTCGACGAGACATTATCCCTGAAACGTTATTTGTACCACGCAGGACTCCTTCAGCACCAGATAACACAGATGTCCGAGATTTCATTAACCAAAGGCTAAAAGAACACGATACTGATCCTTCTGCGCCACCGTATGACTCGCTTGCAACCTATGCCTACGAAGGAAATGATTCAATAGCTGAATCCTTGAGCTCCTTAGAGTCGGGTACCACCGAAGGAGACCAAAACTATGATTACCTCCGAGAATGGGGCCCTCGGTTTAATAAGCTAGCTGAAATGTATGGTGGAGGAGAAAGTGACAAAGACACTTCTTAACCTACAGTAGGCTACATTTTTTTTCCTTTGAGCGGAAGTAATTTTACAGACACCTTCTGCACTCAACAGTATTTAACATTCAGGAAAATTTTCCTGCCACTCAGCACAATGGTTTCCTTTTAAAATTTGTTTTAAATTTGTCCATTAATGTCATTTATTCTTTCTAGTAGGATGCCACTTGGAATATATACAGCATTTTATTTAATCACCTTCCAAGAGCCAAAGCTATGGAAATTCAGTGTTGTCCATTTTAGTAAGTAAAATAAACAATATCTTACCTTCAGAAATTTGAACAGGGTGATAATCCCTTAAGCAACCTCATGTACAAGCCGCTTCTGTTAGGTACATGTCCTATCCTTGCAAGTGCAGCTTTTAAGATGGCAAAGAAGAAAAAATCCAATATGTCCTGTTCTGTACATTACAATTAAAACAAAATGTACACGTGGTGTTAATAAGTGTAATATGCAGCTGGTTTAAAAAAAAAAGTTTGTGCAACTTCATTTCATCAAATTCTATCTGCCAATGTTTTATATTTATATTTTTGTATTTATTTTTAAGAAATAAACCAGTTTTTACAACTATGTTGATGCTTGCTTGCCTGTTCTGGCCATCAGTCCCAGGCTTGAAGACAACATGAAATTTCTCCGATAACAAAACAGCCAACTGCTAGTACTTTTGTGCTGCAGTATTCTCCATGCATTTAACACAGTCTTTGTGTTAAATGTGTTTGTGCTCACAGGGAAAGGATCAAGTTATAGAACTTGCTTGCTCAAAAGTGTTACTTCCTACAGTAGTCATGTTTAAGAGAGATTTTGTTGTATATTTGAGCTGAACTAATCATATTCTATTCTAGAAACACAAACTACTAATTTGTCTCAACTTGAATTACCTTATTCTAAAAATATGCTGGTACAACTAATCCATCCAAACACATAAAATTAGTTTCAAAAGCTGAGTTTATTTGTTCTATAGTTCTCAGTTTTGAATCATAATTGCATCATCAGAGGTGATCTGTAACTTCAATTGATAAAGGGTAAAAAGATGTTTAAACAATCATTTTTAAGCACCATCCTCTTCTGAAGACAAATAATTTGTGTGTTGTATTGCAACCATCTGAGGGTAACCTAATGTCCTTTAAAGCTGTCAGGTTGAAGGCTGACAAAGTGTCAGTAAAATTAGCACCACCCCACACCCAATTTACTGAGTTTTCCCATAGCTTGGTAAAAAGAAACCTGAGCAACTAGCCATCTGTAACAGAAATCATACTTTAGCTATCACAAAACAAAGTAGGTATCCCAAGACGTTTTAAGATGTCTCTTTTTTTCTTTCAATCTTTAGATTACACAAATCTATTTAGTAAACAAACACTGCGATTTTGAAACATTTCTGAGATGAAATTTCAGAGCAAAAGCAGGATGTCATAGGGTCTGTATTTACTTATTTATTGGGGAACAAACATCTGAAGGATAATCCCTCCCCTGTCTCTCTTAAGTTCTTACTGGCATAAAATCATGTGATATTGAAAATAGTCCTTGGAAAAGTGCAATGCTGCATTCTTGTTTGATCGGATATTTCTTCTCTTTAATGGAGCGATTAAACCCAATGAAGTTGAAAGCTGAATACAGTGCCATTATGCAAGCTATTTTGGTGCAATAGAGACCAAATTTTTATTGACTTGATATCAAGTTAAACTATTTGATCTATTAAGAAACTGTGAAGATTATGGATTTTTCTTCATTTCGCTCAATAATACTTTCATTAACTAAGGAATTTCTATATTCCTTAATAGAAAATAATTCTGAGAATAATAAGAAAATTCTTAGATAATCAGCATTACAAAGCTTTGTAGAAGTCTTACAGCCCATACATGTAGATGATCTTCTTTATGATTATCTAGTGAAAGGGACCTCATGTTTTCTTCCTTCCTAATCTCCATTTGTCCTTCAACAGTGTCGTGGTTTAGCCCCAGCCAGCAACTAAGCATCACACAACCGCTCACTCACTCCCCCGCCCCTGGTGGGATGGGAGAGAGAATCAGAAGAGTAAAAGTGAGAAAACTCACAGGTTGAGGTAAGAACAGTTTAATAATTGAAATAAAATAAAGTTGTAGTAGTAGTAGTAACAATAATAATATAATTATAATAATAATAATAATAATAATACACAAAGCAAGTGATGCACAATGGAATTGCTCACGGCCCGCCAACCAATGCCCAGCCAGTCCCCGAGTAGCGGTCACTGCCCCCCAGCCAACTCTCCCCAGTTTATATACTGAGCATGATGTCATATGTTATGGAATAGACCTTTGGTCAGTTTGGGTCAGCTGTCCTGGCTGTGCTCCCTCCCAGTTTCTTGTGCACCTGGCAGAGTATGGGAAGCTGAAAAAGTCCTTGACTAGTGTAAGCACTACCTAGCAACAACTAAAACATCAGTGCACTATACCAGCTACTGGGAAGAAAATACTCTATCCCAGCCAAAACCAGGAAAACCAGCATGTAATAGGATGAAAACACCAAACAAAATTCACCCATTAAATACATAATTAGCCAAAAGGCACTCTTCCAATACTGTTTTCTGTCTGCAGCAACACTGAGATCAGTGACACCCTACATATTTAACTGAGTATGTTTAGGACAGAAGATAAAATAGGCTGTAATACAGCTGCTTTTTACCTCTGTTAAAAGCAAGATTTTAGTGAAACAGGTCCAGCCAACACTTTTACATATAACTCAGTAAGAATCTCTGTTTTGTTTCCAGAAAGAAAAAACAAGCACACACAGCTCCTTCACTCCTTAAACATATCAGAAAATGTCAAATAAGACTCTATTATTTTGATTTGCATTACAGTACTTATTTCTGAGTAATAACTATGTGGAAATATTTGTCTATCACTACATTTAAGGAAGTTATTATATAACTGTTCAGCAGAATCTGAACCTAATGTTTAAAATTTAATCCTGTATACATTATTAAATAAAATATACATTGTGGAAGTATATAGCAATATATAAACATACTACTAAAATTATTATATAAATAGTATAAATGAAAATTCCTTTTACCCCTTACCATAGCCTTGGAGTTTTATTTCCCGGTACATTTTAGGAAAAGGAGAAAAAGTCCATTTCACCACTATAGATGCTACTGTGCAAATAGCATTTCACTGTACAGATATATACCATTTTACTGTACAAATACCTCAGCCTAGTGAAAGTGGGCATAGGAACATGCAGTCACCTGTGCAGACAAATCATAAAAAGCATTCAGAAATCATAACTCATTGTCATATCTAATTTATTTTAGGAACTGGATCATTTAAGCAACTCAGTCCGGTCCTTAATATTACACGCAGTCACAGAATAGTCCATAACGTTCTCCATGCTCTTACATGCCACAGACCACGGATGAGTCATAACAGCTTAGTCAAATGGAAGGCCATGTAGTAAAAGATAAAAGCCATGAGTATCAGAAGTCATGGAAAGGCAGAAGGAAGGAATCAAGGGCACTATCCCAATGTCTTTCTTACACCCTTACAATAGCGAGGAATTGGAAAGTGAAACTCCCAGACAATCCAAAGTGGAGAAAATGTAAAATAAGATACCTGCTTCCCAAGTAGTACCTGCTAAGCCTAGCCACATGAAATTGTATGAAACTTAACAAAATGTAACAACATATAGTAAACAAGACCCTGGTATTGTTTAGTCTGAATCAATTTTCTATACGTTCTTATGACAAAAATGCCACAAGACCACAGAAAACAAAGAGAAAAATACATTAGTATTGCATTTCAGGTGGAACCTACAAATGGCTTACAAGACAGACCTTATGAATGTTTAAAAATTCAGAAACTTATCAAAACTCTTACAGCTGCTGGACCCCCAGGAAACAGTGAGCTCTTAGAGTCTGTTGCAAAAAATTGTTATTTTTTTTTTTTTTTTAAAAGGGATTTTGTGAAGGAAGGTGTGTGCAAGATCTTATGTTAACAACAACAAAAATAGTAACATTTCATAAGGCCTTCAGGGAAAAGGTTGATGGTGAGAGCTGTCTAAGCAGACTAAAAAAACCCAGGGAATAAAACAAGCACCTAAATCAACAAAATCCTCACATAGCACATCATCAGGTCAATATCCACCAGCTGCCAGCCCTGTATATGCAGGTGTTTTTCACTCATTCACTGTTACAAGGTGTCACATTTCCACCATTTGTCCTTCAACCACATGTAATACTATTCCCAGGCCAAAATATTTATCAATTACATTACTGTCTGCCAAGAGTCTACCCTTCATTCCTCTCACTCATTGTCCAGTGTGACTCTGTTGCCCTTGAATCAGATGTTCCTATAATGTTTTTTTAAATTCTTCTAATGCTACCTGTCACACCAAATTGGAAGAAAAAGAACAAAATTTGTTACATTATTCTCCTTCAGACCTCTTGTTATAATTTGGTTCTACTGGAGTAGCTACAAAAATACCTGTTAAGGGCTACAGAGCGGCTCACTATGCTAATCACGAATGATGGAGACAATTAAATCCAATTATTGCTCCAGGTTGTTTCAGACTGGTTTGCCTTTATTCTAACAGAAGACAAATTCTTTGACAGTGTTTCTCTAGGTTTATCCAACATTTTGGAAAAAGTAAATACTTTCTTTTGGCCCATCACTAACTACTCAAAAGAAAAATCAATGAACTTTTTAGGAAGCTCGTTAGTAACATATATTTGACATAAGCACATCAACAAAAGAGTTTAGGCTTCCTTACTTCTTGTCAAATGAGTGAACTAGAGATCTGACTATAAAAATTACCAGAAGCCTTCAAACACTGTATTATCATTATCAGACTCACTTGAACAGCACAGAAATCACCCAACAGCAATCTGTTCACAGCAAGATGAGCAGATAGATGCTCAAGCTAAAACAATTTCACTTATTCATAACAGTGTTATCTATTATGTTCGTTATGTAAATAGTAAACATAAGGAGATAATAGCAAAGATAAGGAGACATGTGAATACAATTTTTTTTCCAACAAAATGTCATGGGCTTTTCTATTGTCTCTCCAGTTTTTCAGAGGCTTATTCAAACTCTATTCTAATAAAGTTGAACTGGCTGAAAAGTCACTTTCCACATAAATGAAGATGTAAAATATAGTAATAACAACATGGGAATCAATAAATACAATAAGCCAGATAGAAATATTTTTTTTTCAAATTTTCTTTTGTTTTCTCTTCTTTACAGCTATTTTTGTTTTCATTTTAAAGGAATATCATAGAATCATAGAATCATAGAATGCTTTGGGTTGGAAGGGACCTTTAGAGGTCATCTAGTCCAACCCCCCTGCAGTGAGCAGGGACATCATCAACTAGATCAGGTTGCTCAGAGCCCTGTCCAACCGGACCTTAAAGGTTTCTAGGGATGGGGCCTCCACTACCTCTCTGGGCAACCTGTTCCAGTGCTTAACTACCCTCATTGTAAAAAATTTCTTCCTTATATCTAGCCTAAATCTACCCTCCTCTAGTTTAAAACCATTACCCCTTGTCCTGTCACAACAGGCCTTGCTAAAAAGACTGTCCCCATCTTTCCTATAGGCCCCCTTTAAGTACTGAAAGGCCGCAATAAGGTCTCCCCGCAGCCTACTCTTCTCCAGGCTGAACAGCCCCAACTCTCTCAGCTTGTCCTCGTAGGAGAGGTGCTCCAGCCCTCAGATCATTTTCGTGGCCCTCTTCTGGACCCGCTCCAACAGCTCCATGTCCTTCAACTACGAAATCAAAATGACAGTTTTTAAACTAACTTTTTTCTGAAGGCAAGTTTCTCTTTTTTTTCAAACAAAAATTTTCAAACTAAATATTTAACTTTTGAGAAAACTTCATTGTCTTTAAGTTGATGTCAACCTTAGTAAACAACGAAAAAAAAAGAAAACTCTTTGAAAAGAAAATATTCACCAGTTGAATATTCAGACAACACATGGACAAAACATACAAATGAGGAATGGGAAAGCAGATTCGTCCTGCTTTCCTGGGAAGCAATAAAAGTACTGCTGTAGGTCATAGTCAATGATATAGGTTGTTTTGGTGATTTCTTTCCTTGCCTACTACATCTCTCTTGCAGACAGTTATAGCAGTATCACAGGTTTGGATGTCCTAAATAGCACATATTTGACTTGCTGATTGTTGACTTGAGCAAAAAAAGTTATCACAACTTCTGTTTGAGAGTAGGTTGAGGTCTGGAATCCCTCTCAGCTGCATTCCCTTTTTTTTTTTTTTTTNATGACAAAGTAGTGGGACTCGCAGCTGTACAGTCACAAAGAGTACAGCAAATCCAATAAATTAATTAATTAATAACTCCTGAAAAGTTTTGGAAGTCATGACAGTGTTGACAAACTTTAATTTATGGAGGAACTTTCGTATATTTAACAATGGTGCATAAAGAATGTCTCCATCATAATGCATGTCTCTAGTATGCGTCTCCCCTCATGAATTTCATCATTATAAAGAATTACAGAAGTAATGAACATTTGTAATTTGGGCTGGTTTCTGGATAGTGTGCTAATCTGCTTGTTCACGAGGACAGAAAGTCAGAAGATTTGATCACCTTCAGGAACTTCATTTACTTGCTATGAATCAAGACAGTCACAATTTTTACATGTAGAGGAGGGAACTCCACATTTCATAGTCTGCTTAAATATCCAAAAGGTGTTTGACAAGGTCTCTCATCAAAACTCCTGAAGAAATTAAGCTGCCATAGAATAAAATGGAAAGTCCTCACCTGGGCAAAAGACAGAAAATCAGTGATAGGAGTAAATATTCAATTATCTTAGTAGAGGAAGGCCAAAAGTGGAATCCTTCATGATCTGATCTTTTGATCTGGAAAAGGAGATGAATAATGGGGTAAGAGAGCTTATTTGTGATTGTTATTAAGACCAGTAAATAAAAGGGCCATTCATAAGAAATGAAGGGACACATTGCAGCTGTAAATGACTGGACAATAAATTAGCAGATAAAATCACTATAGATTAATGTGAAGTAATGCAGTGATGGGACATGGGTATTCACAAATGAGGTCTTGTAGTTATAATAGCTAATTGTGAGAAAACCTTAGCTCAGTATTAAGTAAATAAAGGAAATAAAATATTAAGAATTATTAGGAAAAGAACAAGAAATTGTTATGCTACTGTCTGTCATGTCCTTATATTGAAGGTTTTATTGCAGTCCTTCTCCCCCAAACAAGATATTCTAAACCTAGAAAAGGTAAAGAAGAGGTTAAGGGATGATCAAAGGCAGAAAATGGCTTCTTTGTGAGGAACAATGAGGCAGGTTAGGATTCTTCAGCTGATAGGAGATATGACAGATGTCTATGAAAACATGAATGATATAGAGGACCTACAATTCACTGTGTTTTTCAATAAAAGAAGCAGGAATCATCTAATAAAACCAACAAGTATCAGGTTTAAAAAGAAGAAAAAGAGGTTATTTTTCAGACACAAAACACACCTAAAGCTGTAGAGTTCGTTGCTGCAAGATTTTGTAGATGCTAAACGCTTAAATGGATTACAAAACTGTTGAAGGAAATCTTTCAAAAGCTCCTCAATGCAAGTTGTGGTCATTCCAGAAGCCCTAGAATTTTACATTGCCAGTGGTTGTAGAAGTAACTTCTGTGTGGAAGCATCCCTACATGCTTACTTTATACTTTCACTCTTCCCAACCATCCACAGCTGGCCACCACTTTCAAAGTTCAAATCTACGTAGTTCCAGAGCTATAAACCTGATTGATTATTTATCGTTACAGAAGAATGATAGGTCTTTCAGCATCAAGTACAGCATGTGTTACAAAACAAGCAAGTCCCATCTATTTCCCAAGTATGCCTTAACACTATTAACATGGATGGCAGTAAGCTTTATTGAAGGTGCCTAAAGCCAGATTTGAGAGTAACTTTGAAGACACGTAACAGGAAGATCAGGGGAAACCTTCCTCAAAGTTGTTTGTAAGAAAATATAAGACAAACCGCAGAAGAAATAGCAAGGAAATACATAGTCTGAATAGTTAAGTTTCAACTTTGTAGTTATTTGTCATCTCTGTTCATTTCAATGAAAACAAAACATTTCTG
>VYZW01038706.1:6035-22581 GCA_013401315.1 Balaeniceps rex | reverse complement strand
AAAGTTCAACACATAACATTTTTTAATTTTCTGGAAGAACCACCTCTAACATCTACCTCTGAATTAAAAAAAAAAACAATATAAAAAGAAATATCAGGTTCTAACTTCATCATTACAAGTTAAATTCATATAAATATAAACCCCCTAGGTATTTAAAAAGCTTTGAATTGCACTATTTAGTCCCATAAAACAGCTGCAAACATTGCTCTAGCCTCCTTGGCAAGCGGTAATGTGCTCCATTGTTGTGTTCAAGAAGCCCTGTAACTCAGCTACGTTGTTTTCAAAATGCTGCCAACACTGAAATTGGGTCAAAAAGCTACATGAAACATAATCTGCCTGGAAGTCTTTAGCTAAAGCATGATTAAGATTATGCTTAGAATATCCAGTTGATTGCTGCCAACAATAAAAAAAAAAAACAAACCAAAAAAACCCAAACCAGAACAAAACCAGAAAACCCACAACTATCTGGCCAGCTGTGAGAACCTGATGAACTGCAGAGAAAAACTGTAAAATGAGAGCAGAACAATTAGAAAACAATTGCTTTGAAGGTAGCCTCTGTGATGAGTCCACCGAGAAAAGCTCATTTCTCAGCCTTCAAGTGCCCAAACATTTGGCACCCCATAATGCAGAATAACTGGAAATTTAAATGCTATCTTAACAAAATTATTTTAGAGTAGCATTTCCATTTCAGTATTGTGATTTAGTTTCTAGAAGTTTGCTAAACTTGAAGCTTAAAAAAACAAACAAACAAAAAAAAAAAAAAACAAAAAACCAAACACCCCACAAAACCTATTTTATTACACAGACTTAACCAAGTAAGTCAAATACACATTTAATTCACACCAAATCAACTTCCAGTTAAGGATTTATGGTCACAAAACACCCCAGTATACCGTGTAGAATTGGTCATTGCCAAGCAGAAGGTCTCATCAAAACTGCTCAACTCATATGGCCGAAAAAACTCATTGTGGATATCAATTTCCTCTTCATACTTGTGGAATTTCTTCACTGTCAACTTGCTTCTGTTTTCAGCACATGTCACTGGGGAAAAGAAAAAAATCATCTTTTTACTAACAATTACTGACTGCAAAAATCTAAACAAACAGTAGCCTGCTTACCTAGCCACCCTACCAGGCACTTTTTCTACAGCCATATCCCCTCTAAGACAAGAAACTATGATATGAAGAAGATGATGCACAGCACATCTTTAATAAATATGCATTATCAACCACCATAATTTGATTTCTCTTCATGACGACAATTCCTAATAAAACATGCTCCACAGTATCCCAGAGAAATAAGACACGCTAGCTATACCCTGACATCTGCAACAGGAATGTAACCACCAGCATAGACTATAAATATATGTTAAAAGGCAAGGGGGAAAAAAAAAAGAATGAAAAAAAAAAAGAAAAATGAAGTGTGCTCTGGTACATAAACATATGGAGGTCAAGTTTTAACCAGTTAGGTATCTCTTGCATCCTGCAGTTGAAAAATCATAGCTCATTGGGGGGTGGGGTGGGGAGGGAAGTATTTAGCAATCATTACGGAAACATTTTTTTACCCCCAGATTTGGGATCTAAAACAGTTAAAAGGTATTTGTGTCTAAAACCTTTTTCCAAGACACTCTGTAAGGCAAGGAGCAAATACAGTTCCTACCTTCATCAAAAGGAAGAGGTAAATGCTTTAGCACACCTGTGGTCCACCAGTAGGTATAGCTGTACAGGAAAAAAAGACACACAATTGATACAGAAGATTGTATCCAGTCTAAATGTTTGCACGTAACATTTACCCAACCATACAGTATCACTTTAGTAAACATTTCTTTATAATTCAAGTGTGAGAGAAAGTAAAGAATTATCCTTGGATGGAGGATTTCAGCAGGCCCCTACCCTACTCCTTTGCTCTCAGGCCATGAAATTTAAACACACAAAGCTCAATACAGGTATGGAGGGAGGAGTGGTTTTGTTCCATTAAAGAGAATACATTTCAGGTGCCTACCTCTACAGTACTGAAAATTAAGGTCTTAGTACATGTAGAAGGTATTTATGTATTTCTCTTGTTCTGGTCTTTTTTTTTTTTTTAAAAAAAAAAAAAAAGTATCAACCCCCACCCCACCCACCACTTGTTATTCAGATCCTAAAATTTAGGAAAAGGGTATGAAGAAATGGCGGTCAATGATAATAAAAATTGGAAGATTGCCAAAGCAGTTCAACTTCTACACACAGAAATACATTTTGATATGACAGCTGTCCTAAGTCTGAGAACTGTATGTTGGCATAGCTAACAGCAAAAACCAGGCCCTGCTGGAAGCTTATTCAGGATTTCTGAAAAACAACAAAGGAAGTCAAGCAACATTAATAAAATAAAGCATGTTTTATCTTTCATTCATGTTTATTTTTATTTTCTCTTCTCAAATACACTTTAATTTCTTCTCTATTCTGATAGTTTCTTCTATTTCATTACTTGGAATGAAAAGACATTTCTCTTCATTGATTTTTATTTCAAATATCTGTGTATTCACAATACTGTAAGGGCTCTAATCAGATTATTAATGTGGTTATCTCCCACTCATGTCAATGTAGCCATCCGGAGCAGAAACAGTGGGTGTATTCCCATGCCCAGAGATAGACTTGTTAGTCTGACTTAGCAAACAGTGCAGAACAGGCAGGGCAACACACTTCAATTCCAAGAACTGTGTATGTCCTAGACAGAAAGGAATGAGTTATGCCTGACGGTCCTGTCTCTTCTTGAAGTACTGTATCAGGCCATGCTAGCAAGCCATTTTCTCCAGTGCCTTTAGAAACTATGCAGACATACCCAATTTTGCTGCTTGCATAAATGATAAGTAACCTGGCAACAGAAAGTCTCCTTTTCCATATTCACTGTCCTTTCATGTGAATCACAAATTATATAAAAATAATATATGAAACTCGTTATGAAGTCTCTTCTTTCTGATGGAGAGGCAAATACAATATAGGAAAAGCACAGATAGTCACAAGAAGTTTCAATGACAGGAAACAATATTTTCCTTCTCTTCCTACATCCTTGATTTCGTTATGAGTTTTCATTATTTCCTTTGCTGCTGTGCCCAAGGAATCCAAAAGAGGCACTGCACAGACAGGCAGGAAGAAGTTATATGAAGAACTTGTCCAATAGTTTCGTAGAAACAAAAAATAACTTGGAAGAGCTTTTTTCACCTAACTACTTATTACATGGAGGTGTCATTTGTTCACATGAGAAAACATCTCGGTTGTATATTATAAAGTGCTCAGAAGACATTCTGGCCAGAAAGAAAGGTAAAACTATTAACAAGTAAATGAAGAATACAACAATTTTTTTTAAATGTTCTACCTCATTTGAGAGCAGTATCTGTGACAAATAAGAGAGTTGTTTAACAGAGTAACACATGAAAGGGAGACCAGGACATTCATATATTTGTGATATATCAGCTGAATTCATTTTTGACATACAATAGTGTTCGGAACCGGTAATGTTGCATGTTTCACGTGCGCCTGAAATAGCATTTGGTTGTATGGCTGATATGAGCTAGCATCAAGAGAAGCCTCAGGAGACAATACAAAAGGACCGAAATCTAGAAACAGTCATATCACATGCCAGCTGCCATGACAGGTTAATGGAATAAGCAGCCAACAGGGAATGAATGCATTGTTCAAACACTTGCATTTTCCCCAGATAAAAATCTAAATGCAGATATTCAGATCTACCATTTGTGATACAGAGCTTTAAGACTCATAGAATGAACAAAGGTACAAACAGTGAAATTCCTAAAAAGAGATGATTTAGTTAACAAGTCTAGTACTGTCCTTACTATTAAAATTGATTTTTTTTTGGTTTTACATATGGTATTTATAATCCTTAACAAAATCATTCTGCATTGTGAAGCACTCTAAAATTACTTTGAGATTCTTAAGCTTTAGCTCTACTACTTCTGTATATTACCATGCAGCTATAATGGAATGCAAATGAAGAAAAAGTCTTCCAAACAGGCTAGACATGGCTGAAAGGAAGGTAGAAAATCATGGGCTTCTTGATATGCACAGCTGAAGACTAAGTGCATTACACAAAATAAACAAACAAATGTTATCCTCATCACCTAATCTCAAATACAACAACTTAATAAATCTGATCATCAAAAATACACCTGTATATTGCTTAATGAGACAGTGGTAACTGTACTTCAGTAAAATAATGAAGCATTTCACACTGGAGGATAGCGTTTCATATGAAATGAAACTTTTTTTTTCAGTACAACAGGAAAATACCATACTAAAGCAAATCCTTCAGAACACCAACATCCAACATTTTTGGTAATCTCTTGAAGGTTAGTTTTTTAAAGTTTTCATAAAAACTTAAAAAAACAGTAAGCAAGTTTTCGGCAGGCTGACCAAATTATTTGATTAACAACATATATTTCTTTAAATTTATTAGAGCAATACCAAACAAAAAAACAGAACAGCAAAATACCTTCGCCTGGTCTGTGACAGACTGAGGGTGTTCTTGTGATGCAAATAAAAATCAGTGGGAAGTTCCCAGAGATGAGGTTTTCCTTCTGTAGGCTTGAATACTCCCAGAAAGAGATTGATAGAATCTTGCCTGTCTGCATCTGTTAGACAAGAGGTACACTTAACGCCAGGAACATTGCAGAGATCAAGCCCATTCAGACATTTGCTTGTTTGTTCTGTTCGCTCCTCAACAGACAGAGTGTGTATGTCCTCTGACTTCTACAGGGACCTCTGGGCTTCAACCACCGTAATGAAACTTCACTGAGACCTGACCTTCTGCCACACTGCAGTGCACGTGGGGCTGGTACCAGCACTGCCTCTTTCCTTGGCTTCTCTCACACGAGCCGAGGCAGAAGCTCTGCTTAGAGGCTTTGCAGAAGTAAGACCTCACGCTGCAGGTCCGTCTCCCACCTCTGCATATATGTGTATGCATGAAGCACGTGCATGTATTTATGCATGTTTCAGGGAATCTGACATATCATGATGAATTTACTGCAGTCTACATAACAGAAGAATATTTTAATGGAATTAAACAGTATCCATACAATACACAAGTTTTCCACATAACACACATATTAGGAATTCTTTGGGGTTTTGTAAATGATTAAACTTCATAAACGCGTTTTAATAATTTGGACTTTTTTTTTTCCTGTTGGTTTAAATCATCAATTTTTCTTGCCATATTCTAAGCTTCACCAAACTAAATAAGGCAAGTGCTAAAATCCAGTAGTTACATACCACTGTAGATAAACCGTGACAAGAAACATTCTTGTTCACTTACATCTTTAAAATCTCTCTTGCTACCTAGCTGCAGATAGGATGAGTTACAACAGATATGAAGAAAAGCTGGAGCCAGAGGAGGGCTTGGGGATGGTGAACTGTGACAAAGACAGCTTTGCAAGCAGAGTGGCAGGGGCAGAGGAAGGCTTACATGCAAAGGATCTTCAGATATGGGGGAATATGTGGAGAATTGAGCTCTATTTGTGCTCTGAGGAATCAGCATGTGGAAAACTCTCGTCTCCACTCGTTTGCACTTCAGTTATCATCAGACAAGGAATAGTTCAGACTAGTTCAACAGATAGTGTTACTCCTTCAGTTCTCTCCACATTTCAAAAAGAGTATTATGAGAGTTGAGTGTCCCTTTAGCAACACACTGCATCAAAAAGACAAACTGAAGTCTCAGTATACCAGAAAACAGGTGAAAAAATAGGCAGAATCCACAAAGCGGTGGTATGACAGCAAGGACAAAGTTCCTGGCCACCACCAAAGTTTCAGTCAATATGTCCTTCTCCCCAGAATTCGAACATCTCTCCCCTCTGTGCAACATATAGTATTTTTTACAGGGAATTAAGACACACAAGCAGCTGATAAATGAAGTGCTATGTAGAAATTTGGTGACAATAGGATTATAGAAAAGTATGGCACTTTATAGAAGTGTGCATATGTGGAGGTCGGTATTTGGAAGTGGGATCTTCTGTATAAACAGTCACATGGTGTAACAGGGCAAGGCACCAGGAAAAGGGAAAACCTCTTGACGTTGCTTGGCTCCCCTTCCCTACTTAGAGGGCCTTCATCTGGAAATCTGGCTATTTTCTTCCTTTTCTATGCACTCACACTCCCTCCAGATACTTTTACTGTCCCTTCAGAGCACTCTTCCAAAAAGATACTTATTTTACCTTCTTTCTTGCTCCTCACCTTCCCAATTTTCTTAAGAGGATCAACTTATAAACATTACCTCTTCTAACAGTAATATTCAAGAACATATGTAGGTTTGCAGGCCATATTGTTTCTGCAGAATAATGTCACAGTTTAACCAAGACATAAGGAGAGAATGAGGAAGGCCAGGAACAGTGCAAGAAAGCTACGCAAAACTCAGTAAAAAGGGCTGAAAAAAATAAACAAGAAAAAACTTGTTGAGGACACTTAGAATTAAAAAGAAAGGAAAAGTCGCAAGCAATAACATATATTCTTTCTTCCTGATAAGTTATTTAGTTAGTGGTTTAAAAGGGTTTTTTACTAGCACATTTTTAAGACCATTTGAGAAAACCAAGTATTAATGGCCATTTAATTGAATTAGCCTAAAATAATCTACTGCTCTCAATCTGAGTTTGCAACTGCACTACATTACAAATTACTAAATCACGAGAGATTCAACACAATGGGGACTTTAACGTCACATGACTAAAAGACTGTAGTAATTAAATTTACTTTCATACAACACTAAAAGGTAGATACTATGTCCAGTCCTGTTTGTGGATAAATAGATTATTCCAGATTCCAGAAGCTTATTATGCATGTTGCAACTCCAGCAGTGAAGTCTGCAACATCACATTACCTTCTAAAAGGTGTAAAAGTCAGAAGAGTATTATTTGGAATACTATTTCCTAATTTCTCTGACAATCACAAATGAAAGAACAATGTTAGAATTCTAACTAATCAGAATGCCTGCCAGAGAGCGTGTTGAAGGAACACCTAATTCTTAGCTGGATAATGTTATTTCTTCTGGTACAACTCATTTCTTATAACCAGGGTACTTCAAACAGTTGAATTCCCAAACTACACTGCACCCTCTACTTTTTTCAAATGTTAGAATTAAAAACATGCATGAAAAAAAAGGCAGAATTTTTGCCTAAACCTGTAAGATTTTTTTCAAGTTACCATAAAATTAATTCTCCCACAATTTTAGGAGGAAACCTTGGTCTTCTTCCAAGCTTCAGTCACTAACTTGATCCCGATAACTTTTTTTTTAAATTCTTCACTCTTCTATTATACAGACAACATATTACAAATTCATAGGTACAGAAAATCTATAGAAAAGCTAAGCCACATATCACGAACCAGGGTGAAACTGCATTCAAAGTTATCTTTCTTACAAGTCCAAGTCTTATCTACTGGATCAGTATCTCCAGGCAAGTCACTTAACCGATACATGACTGACTTTTTCTCATCTGTACAACTTAATCAGTAGTGATTATCCTAAGAGCTTTGAGGTCAACAGATGAAACCATTTTCTTAAAAGTGTAAATTATTTTTAGAATCATGTATTTTTTACGATAGACAAACAGAACAAGTGTGGCTAAGTGAGTTATTTAGGAGGCACTGTTAGCAGGCCACTTGTACTCTTGGTCTGAATCTGATGTACTGTACAACTTCAAGCAAATCACTAACATTTTCTGTGTCTGTTTACTACTGCTACATAAAATTCATAAGCATTAAAAAGAAGTTTCTCAGATCAGAAACATAAGGAAATGCTGGCTCATGAACAGGCTAGCCCCCAGATTTTTATTTGTATTTTCAAGGATATGTGATGGATAGTAGCAACAATAAGCGCAGTACAGAAAATCAGAATCTTGTTCTAAAAAATGCTTCTTTTATCTCTGTTTTCTGAGAAAACTTCAAGAATAAAATGATCTCTCTCAATGTGTCACATTAACAGGCTTGCAGATGCCACCTGAACAGGCAGTGTTGGACAGCGAACCTTTAAATTTCACTGAAATGAACCTTTTAAAATTTCATACTAAAAATGCAGTAAATGCAACATTGAATGCTATGTTTCAACAATATTGTGAATGCTATGTTTCAACAATCATTCAATTGAATGCTATGTTTCAAACACAACGAATGGATAAAGCACCAAAAATATTTGGCTCAAGTGGGATCAAATACCAAAACCAGAAGTAAATTGGGGAAAGTGTGCAGCACCTTTATGACAGTTTCATTTTTCATACTGACTTCAGTAAAGACTAACATTTGTTTGTGTACTCAGCTACAAGTTCGCCGAGGCGGCAAGATGGACTTTTTCATTCTGTATTCTTTCTTCTTTTTGTAACATCTTTTTCAGAACAAATTCTTTTATTACTAAAACACATGCATACCTTCACTATCCTTGCAAGCACACCACAACCCCAAATATGGATCTAGGACTTTGCTCAAGCTTCCACCTAACCATTTAAGTGGCTGGCATAGAAGTGAACAGCTTCAAAGATATGTTCCATCTTGTACTTATCAGTACAGGTAACACTGCAAGTGTGCTTCCTTTTGCTCATAAGAATTGATGAAGCCATACCTTATTGCCCCTGCAAACAATAAGAGACCATATCACTGAAATAAACAAGCTCTCCACTTCTCACTTAATTTGGGCAAATATGATACACAAACTACAGGAATTACATTCAGAAACAGTGCTTTAAATGCTGTGCTCTCACATTTTGTTACATACACAGATTTGTCACTAACAAAAGCAATAACTTCAGCCAAAGAAACCAGAGATGACTGAATTATTTCTAGCCAGTGTCCAACTCACTGTTTTAAAGTTCACATAGTTTCTAAATAATTGCAGTCTGCTAGGGGAAAAAAAAAATGCAACTTCCTTCCCTGGCTATGCAGCTTTTGTGAAAGAGAGGACTGACACAATATTTAGAACACAGCAGCACTCAGTGTTTGTCATCCTGACATGTTTTAGATTGTCTTTTGATCATTCTTTTAGATCTTTCTCGTGACTTCTAAAAACACTAAGCATTTCTTTTTCAGTTATATTGCATAAGGTATGGCTCAGCATTTTTCAAAGAGGTTTCTCTTAGCAATGCTGTCCAGAACAAAGTAGAACAGTATCAGTGACTGATACAAGCTAGTAAAGGAGTAAGCTAATATTTTACAACTTATTTAACTCAAAAAATAACTTATTTACTTGGTGGACCTTGCTTTCTTAATTTAATTTTGTCTTTTCTACCACAGATTCAACAGTTAGTAGCTTCTATTCATACAAAACACTTATTTGCATCAGAGCTTGCTTTTTGTTTGAAGTCCCCAGAAACATCACAAGAAATACTCCACTTGAAGCCTTCCACTTGTGTTTATATTTAGATTTACCAGTTTCCTTGTATTTGTTGAAGTCATTCTGTCCACCATTTTAACAGCTCTATAACAGCTACCTGCTTCTCTATTGATCTACAAATGTCACTGGCGGTTTCAGTGCTACATGTATACGTTTTCCAAATACTTCTTGCATCAGTTCACTAACTTTTATCAAATAAGGCTGCATGCTACAACATGCATTTGCATAGGATATAGATACTTCATCAAATCAGAATATCCATTTGATATCCATCAGATTTTACTGAATTACTTGGAAATTACAGTACAGAGGATCTCTGTCATAAGATCATAGTATGGATTATCGAAACATCACAAGTAAGATGCTTTTTAAATAATGGCTTAAAAGAAAACACTTAAAATTATATTTACCTGAGAAAGCATTACTATAATATCTTGAGAGCGTTTGCATAATATCTTTGGAATGCTGAGTCCACGGAGCTATCTTTCTATAGGTTTTTACTCTGTGGACAAGCTGAGAACCTCCATATTGCAGAGAAAGCGTGTCTCCATGATCTTCATATAATTCTTCAAATAATCTGAAGGAAAAGCAAAATGTGTCATCTATCAAACTGCTGAAAAGAGTTTAAGAGAAAAAATAATAAAGTATTGTAATAATAAAGTCTGTCTGTTTAACAAGCAATATGTTTTCTTCTCCCTAGTACTTCTCCCAGTTTACAAAACCAAGAATTTCATTAAAACATGCTATTAACTTACAAACACTGAAATTTAAAGCTATGTCTCTATTCTTTATTCAGATAATTATGTGGAAATTTTATTCAGATATAATAATTACTAAGAAGGATTAGACTGTAAGATTTTCACTAATTTATAATATATCAGAACGCATTCACGCTACAGAATATGCATTTCTGTAGATTCAGGGAGAAGATTAATATGTCCTACTAGTCTGTGGGGAGAAAACAAACTGTATACCTTCACAAACTAAAGTATTTTAAATACACCAAATGGGACAAAACATGTCAATATCTCAAGGCTATGTTTTCTGTCAAGTCCACTGGGAATGAAGTTAGCATAACTTTCCAAAAATCTCCCAAGTTACAATAATGATGGCTCAAAGGTACAAACCGAATAAACAAACTTGTAAGAAACGTGAATGGCAGTCAGAAACCATACACTGGAGCTGGAAAAACATGATGTAAGAAGAAGGTAGAAAGAGCTGGCTAAAAGCAACACAGTCCTCTAGCATCAAGAAATTGACAGTAGACTCCAAAATGAGAGCAGTCCAAATAGCAAAAATTATCAAGAAGCTCTCCATCAATGGCAAAAACAAGACAACAGTCTCAGAAAACAAGGCTATCCTAAGGAGATGACACCCAGTCTAAAAGATAACAGATTGAAAAGTGCTTCTCAGAAATGGAGACTATGGCCTTGCTTGAGCAAGACAGTGACAAGGACGACATCTTGCTAAAAGAGGCTGAAAGTTTAGTTTAGAGGCAAAAGAACAAAACAACAACAAAAACGCAACCACCAAACCTGTGGAAACGTATTTCACATCAGTATAGCAAGACACAGTAACTCAGGCATCTGCATGTGATATGCTGTAATACCTGAGAAGAAAGAAGTCCTTAACAAGTGGAAAGGAGGGTAGAAACAAACAAAACAACAACATTAAAAAAAAAAACAACAACAAAACAAACCAACAAAAGCATTCCTTTAAGAAAGTTTCCAATAAAGGGATAGTACTGCATAAGTAACCCAGCAACCATCTGACTGAAGTCTTCCTGAAAAGGTTCTGGATGAAGAACACTTATCTGAGCAGCAAATCGATTTCTGTAAAAATAGAATAGCTGTCCAGGAAATCTTCTGCCCAAGGTCAAGTACAAAGAGATCAATTAGGAGGAAACATCTACTTATTAACTTAAAAAAACCCCAAACAAACCCAAACAAAACAAAACAAAAACAACAACAAAAGAAATGAACCAAAACCCACTTGCCTCCACACAAATTGTTCAGAGCTCATGATACCATGTATGAGAATCTCCTGTTTGTTTATTTGGGCTTGGTGGGCTGGTTGGTTTGGTTTTTAGGGGTTTTTTTGGTTGTTTTTTTTTTTTTTTTTATACAAGGGGAAAGACAGCAATGCTGGTCAACTAAAAGCTAAAAAAACTGGTTGAAGGCAAAAACTGGCAGGTAAAAGGATGATACCTCTCAAAAATTTCCCAGTCAGCCATGGGGGATTGCTGAACACAGTTCCAATGACCTTGCAATAATGGTTCACAGAAAGCAGACAACTTTAAATTCATTAAGGACGTTGATCCACTTGATTTGGAAAGGACTTGCAGAATTAAATTACCCTTCCACAGCCTCAAAATATTAAGCCTGCAGTCAAACAAAGACTAGTCTTCTGTAGAGAGAAAAGTTAACTACAGATGATAAAATAAGCTGCTAAGGTACACTTTGTCTAGGAAACTTCCTAGATAGGACAACAATTACACTGAAGGAATCACTAAGAAATATCGCTTGCAGAAACGGTCCTGTGCAACAAAGTCATTAAGAAGATTAATCTTGCTAGACACAAAATTGGACTGTTCAAGACTCATGGTTTCTTTATCCTTCAGGGTGGCCAACCAAAGTAAAATGCTGACTTCAGAAATCTAGTTCAACAGAAATTCTGTATTGTAGCCAGCCAGTGAGACCATATGAGAAAAATCAGAATTCTAAGGAGGACAGTCGAAGAACGTGATGAAAAAAAGTTAGGTTTTCAGACACGTTAGCTGAATTAAGGAAGACAGACCGCTACAGACTCCCTCTTTGGCCAGTTAGAAGAGTGAAAATGAAGAGGCAGAGTATGCAGGAACAAGAATGTGGGAGGTCAAAGTGGAAGACTGCACAACGGAGAGACAGTATAGCACGTGCCTGTCTTCAGAATTTGTTGCACTACAGAGCAGGATTTTTTATTTATTCTGAATATAGTAATTCAGAAACAAGTCTTAACAGATGACAAAATCAGTTTCAGACAGGCATACATCTAATGCGATGGAGAAGAAAAAAATAAGTCAAATCTGGCCAGATAAAAGTAGCCTTTTATGCCAGGCTAATAGCTACATTTCAGAGAGATAATGAGAAATAAGGTATCAGGAAAATCAGAGACAAAGCAACTACTATAATCTTAAGAGATGATGGTAAGAGAAATATGGAAATTTGGGTGGTTGGGGGCATAGAGAGGAAACAGGAGGGAGAGAAGATAAACAGGAAATATGGGACTATTGCAGCAGGAAGCAACAGAGGAAATGTGGGCTCCCAAAATAGGGGTGGGAAAGGGGGAGATAGTGAAGCCTAAGGAAAGATAGTAAAATGCAGCCTGAGGTGCTGAAGTAAGTGGTAGCTGTAGAAGATACCACAGAGAGTGGATACAAGAGACCTGTCCACCTCCTGATCCCCTTTAGTTAGAACCCAAGAGTCCTGACTGCCAGGTCCCCAGGAGGCCGCACAGCAACCGATATTTGCAGCAGCAGTTGTTTGTTCCCAGAGGTAAACATGCAGCACCCAGCAGCTGGGACATGGTGGATGAGAGGCATTGCTAGCACAGCGAGGAAGCCAGCCAGCAGGTGCTCTCCCTGGCCATCAGGCAAGAGGCCAGGAGCCACCGCTTGCACAGTGAGCCAACATGCTGCAAGTGAGGTTGTTTCTGTGGCACATACCAGCTCTTGGCACCAGGCAAGTGCTGGAAGCTAACAGGAGAAAGAAGAGGAGCTGAAGGTATGTCTTGAGTAAAGGAGAGGGCAGACCGAGTACTTTGTCTTTTCTGAAACACGAGTTACATCTCCACGTTCTAAAACTATCAAACCACTAGTCAAAACCAGCAATGAAGCTGTAAGTTTCATAGTCACGACAACAGCTTTAAGGAATAAAAACACATCGCCTCAGGGACTCTTACATTAATTTCTGAAGCATATTCACAAGTTAAGTAGCTTAGTTCCTCCTGACCCCAAGAGCATTTCAATTTAAATGCTGGGTTTTCTTAAATGGTTTGAGGACGCTTGTATAAGTATCATTGATACTTGATCTGAGAGAACAACTTTGCTGAAAACTTTTCTTCAATAAATCAAAAAGCACAAAATTTTTCCAAAGGAAAACTAGGAAATAGCAACGTAAGATGTACTTCCATACAAATATCAGTTTGGCATTTGTCATAAAAGCATGTATTTATTTCAGTTTTCATTTTTCGTCAGCATTTTGCCTCAAGCAAGTGAAGTAAGTGTAAAAGACTGGGGTGGGTTTTTTGTTACATTTGTTTAAAAGGAAAACTCTTAGCTTTAAGTTTAGGCATATAAAGAGAATGAAGTCAAGCAGTTATCTTGTAAGAAGCCTGATTAACATGCTCTTCCAGAAGAGCATGACTAGATTTTCAGCGTGACTAGATTTTCTCAAGAAGATTTCAAGTATGGAAGATTTTTTTAAACTTGGATGAATAAACATTATTAAATCATTCCAATAGAAAGAATTGTACTTTTCTTCTACATAGACATAATTTTCCTAAATCTCAACACAAAATTAAAAAATAAAACCATGACACACTTTATTAATGTATCTTACCTAACAGCATCCGTATCAAATTGTAAGTTTGGTTTATCAATCAATCCCAATGAATAGAGTTGGTATGCCAAAGCACATTTTCCCACCATAAATTGGGCTGTGTTAGTGCGATCTAAACAGTCCACACAATTGGTTCGGAGAACTCCAGTCTGGTAAAGTAATCCAAAGAAGAGATTTTTCTTAATTAACAAATTACTACACTCATGATTATTACTTTTTTCCTAATATCCAAGACTTGTCAAATCTCAAATTATGTCAGTTCACAAAAATTTGAGGAAAAACATTTCTAAAAAATGTTCAAAAGCAATTCATCTCTAGCAAGCTACATCAGACTGCTGTAATGCCTACTTTCAAAATATTCTTGCTTCTATCATCACACAAACTGCATCTCTCCTTCAACACAAACTGCATCTCTCCTTCAACTCACAAACAGCCCTAAAGATTTACCTTAGAAAGAAAAGCTATGTTATTTCAGTGAAGAAAGTCTTATTTTCAAGTATGCTGTAACTACTGCAAAAAATAAAGCACACTTTTAACTTGCTGTGCTTCTGCTGTGATAGTGCTTATATTTTAAGTTTTCCTTATCTGGAGCAACACACATGAACATTTTGTTGAAGGTCACAGTTATACACATATTCTTTTATGCTGCTTGCACCACCACTCTTCAATTCCATAATGTACACAGTTATTTTATAGTATGAACAGCTGCAAGAAACATATCTTAATATAACAGTGTGGGGGATTCTTCTGCTCAAATATATATGGCTACATCGAAGCTAGTCAACTAAACTTTTATTGCCTTAATAAAGAAGCACTTTTTGGGTGTGACTCACAAGATGTCTATTCTGAGATGAACTGTGATCCAAATGCTTACATGTATGCCAATGGTGACTACCTCAAATGATTAAAGTTGAAAGATAGATAAAATAATCATTCCCCTAATGCAGGTAAACCTGTAAGACTACCATTTAAAAAAAAAAAAAAAATCTAACTAGCGTTGACATGTTTTAAACAGATGAAATTCTATCTACTCCGCTGTTTATCTGCCCTCAACGAACATATCTCAGTGATCAGCTAGTAAAGGAATGGTCACACGCTTTCTAACTTACATGAACTACAAAATTATGAATGGCAAGTCAAAAGCAACTAATGTTTAAGAATATGCCCTGTGTTCAGAGTATATAATCATAACATTCAGGTATAAATCTGGTACTGTATGGTTTACAGTTTAGTCAGCACTTTTTTGACCTTAAAGAAAGCAGTGTTTCTAGTTTTATTTTCTTTTAGTGATGGAAATTGTAACAATGTACAGAATATTCAACACCGATGAAAATGCTTCTAATAACCCTTTTTCATGTGTATGATTATGTCAGCAGGCTTAAGTATGCTTATTCCTCACCTCTTCTGTATAACATTATATTATGCGGTTTGCTAAAATGCTGCTGTTTTAACTTTCACTGCACTGGTAACACTACACGCTACATAGTAATGGAAACTAGTTTAGGACAAGAGGAAATGGCCTCAAGTTGCGTCAGGGGAGGTTTAGATTGGATATTAGGAAAAATTTCTTTACTGAAAGAGTGGTCAAGCATTGGAACAGGCTGCCCGGAGAGGTGGTGGAGTCACCATCCCTGAAGGTATTCAAAAAATGTGTAGACGTGGCACTTCAGGACATGGTATAGTAGGCATGGTGGTGTTGCGTTGACAGTTGGACTAGATGATCCTAGAGGTCTTTTCCAACCTTAATGATACTATGATTCTATGAAAATACGAGCATTTCTCAGACTACCTCCAGCAAAAATACAATTCCAACAGCATAAGGTTTTGTGGTACCATGAAAGAACTTTAAGCCCTGTTTCCCAATTGGATGGACAGCAATAATGCTGTTTACTATAAATATTTATTTGAGAGCACTCTGCGAATCACCAATCAGGTATTTAAGTGAAACGGTTCACTGGTGTTTTGGGAGTGCTGATCTACACCACTATAACTATAATAAAGTATATTTTAGTACCTGCAAGCGACCAGTGGAAACGACATAACCTCCCAGTTCATTCCACCTGAAAGAGAAACAAAACAGAATGGCTTACAAATCATTTAAAAAAATAACAGATCATACCATGTATTGATCTGCTCAGTGAAAAAGTGTGACAATTAAAAACCTGCACAAAGCAAAATTGATATCCCTGAACAGCAGAAAGCAGTGAAAGCTCTATGCAGCAGTAAGATGTTGTATTTAAACCACATTGCCAAAAAAAAAGAAAAATCTAGCTTTAAAGTAGAAATATTCTAAAGCCATGCAAAATATTTCCTTTGCTCCCCATAAAACAGAGTACGAGCAACACAAGTGTTGCTAGATTGGGTCTTGAGTGCCCAAATCATTTATATCATTTTTAGATATTAGGAAAAACTTCTTCATGGAGAGGGTTGTCAAATATTGGAACAGGCTGCCCAGGGAAGTGGTTGAGTCACCATCCCTGGAGGTATTTAAAAGACGGGTAGATGAGGTGCTTAAGGATGTGGTTTAGTAGTGGACAGGTACGGTTGGACGTGATGCTCTTAAAGGTCTTTTCCAACCAAATGATTCT